>CM014729.1:95235376-95293495 GCA_004329165.1 Spatholobus suberectus | reverse complement strand
AACTGGTTATTTTTGAGCTGTCTCACTTACACATATAAATGGCTCACTGCTTTAACTAATTACAGCACCTAACAACTAGTTATTTGTTGCAGAATTTTTCAGGAAAGTGCAGTATACGCACAAATGAGCAGTTACAAACACTTAATAACTCATTATTTTCGAATGTAGTCTATTGGAATAACTTGTTACAACTTTATGTAACTGATTATTTCAGTCTCAGCACCTATTCACATTTACTTTTGCTGTTGGAATAACTTGTTACAAGTTTATGTAACTAGTTATACCCTATGCGTTTTCGAATAGCTCTCTGGAATAACTGATTACTGCTTTATGTAATTGGTTATTTTGTCCAGCCTTTTAAAACGCATAGCATGGCTTCGGTTTTAACAGGTTACATAAATATGTAACCAATTATTTCATGCAGCTTTTGAGACACAATAAGCTCCAAAATAAAAGCTGTCATATATAACTACTTACATTTAATTGTAACCAATTATGTTTTTGATCACTACACATGGTTTGCTCACTGTTTTAACTGGATAAATGCATTCTTAACTGATTATTTTAGCTGCTGTACCAAAAACGAAAACGGCACCTTTGTAATTGATTATTTTGATTCTTCTTTGTTTGTTTCTTCAATCAAGAGTCAAGGAATCACTTAAAGTTCTGCACAAAGATTCTTAATATCTTTGACTAACCTTCACACACAACCCACACCTAAAATCTCACGTGAACTTTGCTCCTCAAAATATGAATGCATTTTTGTTTGCTTGCTACTTGATTGTTCTATATACATGTTCATGCTTGAAACTTGCAAAATCACTAGCATTTTCATCTTTCTTTATCAAAATTCCATTACACCACCATGTCTTCCTCTGGCACTTCCTCCAACGTCTTAGAAAAATGCAAACACGTGGGTCTAAACACCCAGTAGTTGAAGCTCAAAATGACATTGATGAGGCTCCTAGAAATTTTGGATCAAAGCAGCCGCTCAGTAATGAAGAAGATGTTTACAATTTCAAGCGTTTTTACCAAAGGAGGTTTATCATACTTCCAAAAGTTCTTTCTCTAGATTGGCTTCATGGAGAAAAGTTCAATTTTCCAACTCTCCTTCAAGCTCAAGAACTGCAAAAATTTGTTGAGTTAGAAGGAAGCTATTACATGGATTTGGTCAAAGTTTTCTTCTACACACTTAAGATGGAAGATGGAGTTCTTGTTTCCCATGTAAAAGGGAAGCATGTTGCGCTAACTCCAGCTATTTGGTATGCAGTAGCTGGATTGAGATATAAAGGAAATAGGCTCTCCTCTAGCACTTTCAAAAACATTGACAAATCAAAAATTAAATGATTCGGCTCTTCATAAGATGGGACTTGAATCCAGAGGAGACCTTAGTGTTCTCAAAATTGAAGCACCTGAAAGTCTTGAATTGAAGCCATTTTCTCAGTTTGAGACCTTAGTGTTCTCAAAATTGGATGGTCTTCTTAAACTTCATCATGCTACACAAGAGTATAACAAGGAACAATTTGAGTCTCTTCACATGCGTTTGGACGATTTTGAAGAAAGATTTGCTGTCATGGGGTTCCCAAAACAAGATTAAAAATAATTCTGCTTGAAACTATGTTTGATTATTTTGTGTTTAAATTTGCATCTATGTGTTGGATTGTAATGTGTTTTTATGTTTGTTCTTATGCTTATCCTTGTTGTTTGTTTTTTCTTAATATGGTATCATGTTGTAATGTGTTTCTATAATCTACTTTAATGAAGTTTACCCTTGTTTAATAACAGTATTTGCTGCAATTGCTATCCTTCCTATTTCTTTTTGGCTTTCCATACTTTATTTTGGTTTTGTATTTTTGATGATGGCCAAAGGAAGAGAAGGTATGTTTTACAAAATTGCAGGAATTAAATCATGAAGACAACTTGAACACACCAAGACACACTAGTTATCAAGTAGTTGTCATCATCAAAAAGGGGGAGATTGAAGAAGCAAGAAGAAGATTACTCTTGCCCCAAGGAAATTGATATAGTTTTGATGATTTAGCCTTTTAATGAGTGCAAAGTTGTAATGTGTGTTTATGCATGTGTGTGTGTGTTTGTGGTCTTGCATGATTTATCTCTATCCTTAATGGTTTGATAGTAATGAGCTCAAAGTTTAAGACTTAAAAGTTAACAAAGTAGAAATATGTTTTCTATAAGTCTAAAATTGAATTTGAAGAGAAACTATTGGATAAAACTTGTTTTTCAATTGATAGGAAGTAAGAACTACACACTAAAGCTTTAGAACTACTCAATCTCATATTAAAGAACCACTTAATCAATTAAGTTAGCTTTGCAATCGATTAAAATCATTTAATTTCGTGTAAACAATGAACAATGAACTTTAAATTCATTCAACATCAATCAGTGATTCCACTAAAATTAACCCAACATCATTGGATTTTCGATTCAACCAAACATTGGTCTTTTAAGATCTTTTCGACCAAAATTAATCCAGTATTAGATTTTGAATTTAGCCAAGCATTTCGGCTTCTACTTCAAAATATTGGTCGAGAATTTGAAAACAATGTTGACCATTGTGAAACATAGATTTGATTAGCATGTCGTCAATCATTGAATTTCCACAATCGAATTAATGGAAATATGGCCAACCTTTTAATCAAATTCTTAAAGCCTTTTGTTCCCAGACGTTGCTCCATTTTTTTTTGTTTAAATAAAAATATAGCCATGCTTTATCATCCACTGGTGATCATCTTGTAAATTTCACAAAACTTGAATTGAAGGCTTCCAATTTGTTTACTTTAGATAGCATTCAATTGAAAATATTAATTCCATTTTGAATTGAAGATAAATAGCATTCAGTTCTCTTATAGTTGATTAAATCTCAATTAAATCATTAAGGCACGATCGAAAGGTCTTTCAACTCGAAATTGCATTTTTTTTAATTGCCATCAAGATTTCAATTCAGAATCGAAATTTGCTCAATCGAATTTTTCTTTGTATGGCTTTATGATCAGAGAGGCCTTTAATTTTTTTTTTGAAATCATTATTATTTTTAAATGCCATAGTAATAATCAAAATTATCACTTTATACTTTCACGTTCAGTGCAATTACCTTCAAAACATTTTAGCCCGCTAACCTTTTCAAATGCCACAATCAATTTTGAATCGAAATTTTACTTTCGAATGGATTCAAGACTAGGGGCCTATAAATCCTTTAGGCCTAAGCTTTTTTTTTTTAAAGACCAAAATCAATATATTAATCAAAACTCACTTTCGATTTCAATTCACGTCCAGAAGCCTTAAATCGAGACGTTAGAAATTTTTAAACAATATGATACTCGTGGCTTCACATGGATCATCATTTTTATATTTTATTATTATTTAAAAAAAATAGTCAATATTGAAATCGAACGGTTATGAACACCGTTTTGCCGTCATTTATATTCCCAACAAACGAGAAGTATCGTGCCTGAGCATATTACTTATTTTTATTAATTAAAACCATTTTTTCTTTTAAAAAGGCCATAATTAATTTTGGTTCATAATAAAAATTTTCACAAAATGAAAATTTTAGGCCTTAACTTCCACGGTTACACATCCACAGGCTAACAGCTTCATCTTCATTATTTTCTTTTGCACATGCTTTTTGAGGCTTTTATGCAAATCTTGGTTTCATAATAATCCCTTTTAATCAAACCATTGACCATTTAAAATTGTGATTTTATTTTGATTCATCAATAATGTTCTTTCAAAATCAATTGAAAGACATTTAAAATTGGAATGATTACTGTCAACCAACCATTGGTCACAAACAAACACTGTAAATGACCATTTACAATATTGTGATGCATTACAGTATCATAAAACATGAACAGATCTACCTTTAGAGCCAATTAATTCAAACTATATTGGCCATTAAAAATATTGATAGAGGAGATCTGGCACCTATAACAATGTTCGCCAATAATTGATGGCCATAACTAAAATTTAACATACGATACTCATTTTTGAGTCTCTTTACCTAACGCGCCATTTTGTTGACAATGAAATTTTGTACTTTTTTTGTCAACAAACATAATTCCATTCTAGATTTTGAGAAAGGAGACATTTATTCCCTTTGGAGGCCTTTTAACCTTCTTTGTAGGCCTTTTACCCTAGGCCTATGGTTAAATTTTTATTGATTTTGATAAAACATCTAAACTGAAACATACATTACATTACATAGATATTATCAGGATAGGGTTATAGAAAAATTGAAATTAAATTGCAAAGAAAGAATTATTGAAAGAAGAAAGAGTCATTAGTAGAAGAAAGGGTCATCGGGAGAAGAAATTGAGATGAAAAGTAGAAAAAATTGTGGAAGAAGAAGATTTGCATAAATATAAATTATGGTCGAGAACGTTGTAGTAATCCAGTCAATCCGTGAACGTCGGAGACTTAGGATATGTAAAGTGTTTACAACGTCCGACCCTTATTATATGGTACAAACTAGTATTATATAGCAAATGATTCCTAATTACTAAGAACCGCTACAAACTTCTACTAAATCTTCACCGTTGATGGCTTTTGTCTTCAATCTTTGTCGTTAATGACTTTTGTCTTCAATCTTCACCTTTGATGACTTTTGTCTTCAATTTTCATCGTTGATGACCTTTTTGGTCTTGATGCTTTCCGAATCTTCAATTTTTCTATTACCGTCTTATCAAAGTGAGATTAGTAGAAAAGTTATATTTTGACACTTAGTCAAAATCGTATGTTGAAATACTAATTTTCAGTACTTAGTCGAAATTGTTTCTCAAAAGACCATTCTTTTCGATTTTTTCGAAATGTCCTCAAAAGATCATTTTTTAATTTTCTTAAAAATTGGTGATATTAACACATAGCTTAAGAAAGGAAACTCAAAATTCACGAACAACAGCGTCTCTGTATATTAGGGCCTTGTTAGTGTGAGGGGATTTCAATTCTCGGAGCGTCCTCTCTTCTGACAGTTTTTGAGCAAACCTACAAAGATTAACACCAACATTAATTTTACTTGCTAAAAATAAATATAATATAAGTCTGCCCAAGAATATGAATGTGGTAGCTTTTTACGAAGATTGCTGACATATATTTTTTGGAATTGTTTCTGTGAATAATGTTGTTAAGTTTTCATTTTGGACCAGATCTTCATCAGATATTTTGTTTATTTTCTTTGGGGTTGAGGCGTTAGGAATTAAAAATCTATCTCTAACCTATAAGATGCGTTCTTTCTCATGGTTTATTTTAATATTTTGAAAAAAAAAATCTGCTTTCAAAATAATAATAAGAATAACTGAAGTACATTAGGCATAATCATTGAATGACCCATCAACTATAATAAACATTATGTAGCTTTTAATCTTACCTTCTAAGAGCATCTTCATTGGTCTCCCCATTTCCCAACGGCTCAAATACACCAGTCTCCAAATTCATCTGAGATACTGCTTTCTTCAACAACCTCTCACCAATTTGGCTAAGTTTTTCCAAATTCTCTTTGGTGGCAATATCAACTGAAGACTCCGTACCGGTCAATGAATCATCCTGCGCGTTGATTGAATTTCCGAAAAGGAAAATAGTTTATTTACACGGAAGGCTTTGAATTAAATATTGTACGAATTAATGTAATTAACTTTTTTTTACCATTCATGTATTCGCGTGTATTTAATTTATTTATTTTTGTGGTCAACTAATTGAAAATTTGTTCATATTAAATAACATTCTTCTTCATAAAATGATTAATTCAATTATAATTAGAATTTAACTAGAATGCGCTAATAGTATAGAAAATTTCATTCAATCAAATATTGTCATGTATAATAAATTTGTTGATTTTAATAATAACTATATTAAATGTTATACTTAGCATGATTTTTAATTGGGTAAATGGTGTTTTTAATCCTTGAAAATTTTTAAATTTTACTTTTTGTTCCTGACTTTTAAAACATTAGTTTTTTTTTTTACAACCAAAACACTAGTTTTAGTCCCTATATTTTCTAAAATACTCAGACTTTGGTCTCTATAAGAAAAAAAAATGGGACAAAGTTTTTAGTTTGAAAAAAAGAAGTTTGAGTATTTAAAAAATGAGTTTAATGGTCATGCATTATCGATGTAAAGTAGTTTTATACTGTCATGTAATTAGAAATCATTATTAATATGACTTTTAAAGTATTTATTACAAAAATCAACAAACTTACAATAAATGATGATTTGTAATTAGATGACAGTGTAAAACTATTTTACACTATCAGTGCATGACCATTAAACACTTAAAAAATATAAAGAAGAAAACTATTGATTTTAAAAAATTTGGACAAAGACCAAAATTTGAAAATTTTTCAGAGATTAAAAATACCACTAACCCTTTTTAATTGGTTAAATGTGAAAAATATTTACATTTTATGAAAATTAAACTCCTATAATTAATTTAAATTTGTTCATTTATATTTTTTTCTTGACATCATTTGTATTTAAATTAAAATTATTTCTAAAAAAATAAGAAGTGCTACCAATATATTTTCAAACACACTCTTTTTAATACACTCTCTATTATTGGTTAAATTGAATTAGAAACTATAAAATTAAAATTATGATTAAGGCTCGTTAAATAAGAAGTCCCAAAAAATTTTGTAATTTCTAATAAATTTTTATAAATAATAGAAAATATGTTGAAAATTACTAGTATTAGAGAGTATTATATTAGTAACATTTATTTTCTAAAGAAGCACATAGAAGAAAGATTAGAGCTATAGCTTACCTGTATCCGAGGTAATTATTTTCTGAATGAAGTGCTTGAGTGACTGTAGCAAGATGGTAATCAACCATATCCGCACTGGATTGAGTAAACACGTCGACCAAAGGAGTAGAACCACTGTGGGTTAACCAATCCAATAGACCCCATTTTGCTGCAATTTTTGCATTGAATTTCTGTTCATTCTTAGGGGTCCCAGTGCCCAGAGAGATTATCAGGAAGCGACCATATTCTGTCGGCTTGATGGAAAAAAAGTCAGGATTTTCATTAATGATCTGCTTGGTTACTTGATTCACGGCCACTAAACTCTGGATCACGAAATCCCCAAAAAAAAAATAATTAGTGATGTTTACAATAAATACTAAAGTCTAAACAGTTTAAATTAAAAAGGCGTAATATATCTTCGGAGATGAAAATTAATATATATGATGCTTTTTAAAATTAATTTTTACTTAAATTTTATTTATTATTTTAATTCTTATAAAAGTCATGCAGTATTAGACCTTGATACTAGAAGACAAAAATATATTATTTTATTGAATACAAAATTAAAAAGAATATAATTTAAATAGAGACTAAAATTAGAATATTTATTCCCTAAATAAAATTTACAAAAAAATAGTTAGAGAGTTATTTGTAAATACCGGATCATTAGCACAAACACCACCATCAATAAGATTGAATTCTTGTATGTTCCCTTCTGGATCTTGGCTCTTGAAGTGGTAGGCTGGCAGATAAGTAGGTGCAGCAGAGGTGCTGATGCATATGTCAGAGAGTCGAGCATCCAAGAATGGAGACCTCTTGATTTGATAAGAGGAGAAAATGGTTGGTTGCAATGTCTTGATGTCAAAGGTGGGAATGACGATATTAGTCAGCGTTTCATGCAAACGAGTCTCACCTAGTTTCTCCCTCACGACTCCATGAAGGTATTTTCCGTCGTATTTTGGTCCTCTTAATGATCTGAAGAACTTTCGTATCCATCCCCACAGGCCACTGTGTTCAATTCGAACAAGTTAAGCTCGTAAATATAATTTGTTGTAAAGAATTATATTCATATAATATATTTTTACTACGCTTTTTTATAAGTCTTTTTTTCTTTCCCTATATTATATCAACTATTTTATCCTATACTTTTCTCTCTTTTCTTCCTCTCTCTCTCTCTCTCTCTTTATTATATCAAAAATTGTACAAACATAAGGTACAAATACAGTTTCTCATTTGTAAATAGAGTTTAAATTAAAAAGCATTGTTATCGAAAGCGATTCTTCTCTAATGTAGTGTGGATTTGAAATCAGAAGAACAGACCTTGGAAATTTGACTTCCTTTTTATCTAATTGATGTTTTATATTTAAGTGTATAGATATCAATCAAGTAAACATAGAAAGGAATTCTTTTTCTTATATATTAGCAAAATTGGTCTGTGAAAGGGATGAGGATATGTGGACTTTGGTGTAACTTCTCCATGATTGTCTGATTTTAATCAAATTTCTTTTTGTTCCATAAAAAGGAATATACAAATTTACCTGTGTTGTGGGAAAATCTTTGGGCAATGATCCAAGTAAAAGGGCTTGATATCCTTGGCAGCGAATAGTGGACGCTGATTATCATTTGGAGCACTTAACATGGCGGTTACAAGACCACCTGTGCTTGTTCCTGCAATCACATCAAAATAGTCTGCAAGCCTTGCATCCTCACCGTCCAACTCCTGCATGCAAAGATCGTTGTTAACAGACTACATAAAGTTATAATTAACCTATTAGACAATGTGGTTTATCCTTGATCCTTCATGTTTTCTTTTCACAAATATAGAAAGGAAAATGCTAATTATCACACAGTGTTTTGTTTTTAATTATTTTAAGAAACTGATGGTAGAAAAAAATTGGTATCTGTATATTTGTTTTTAGATATCCATTTTTACTTCAAACAATTTTTAATTTGATTTAATGCCTCTTTTTTTAATACACCCAAAAAGCTGCAAATATATATGGCAAATCAAAGCCCATTAATATATTAGACAGACACACACATTAATGTCATATACCTGAAGTTGAGCTTCAAGGAAAGCAAGAATAGTAGCGGGGATAATGGCCCTGATTCCACCTCCGTCGATGCTGAGAATAGTGACCAATTTTCCATAGGTTGGAGGCTGAATCTGTAGAAGGGATGACTTTGTTCTCTCCATATATTGATCACAAAGTTACTGATGACTGAATATTTGGAAAGGTGAAGTTTGTCTGTATGCGTTTGATTAGTCTTTTTTTTTTTCTCCCCAAGGAAAGGCAAAGCTGAAAGCTTATGAATTGTTTGCACAATGGAAAACTTGCGATTATAAAACAAGAGTGTTAAAGAAAGCTAAATTCAAGGTTGGTTGTTTGATTGCTTTCCTTAACGTCCTATTTATAGGGCAATTTAGGTGTCATGCGTGCAAAGGATAAAGTTCAAACTCAGACGCGCCAGAGTCATATTCAGTATCTGGCTTGGTAAAAGTGTTGAATGACTCCACTATCCAAACCATTTCCATTAAGGTCCCGAGTAGAATATTCAATATGGTCCAAATATCGTCTTGATTAGAGTTAAACTTGCAGCGCAAAACAAAGAAAAAAGAACGGACAAGAACAGTCGTAGACTTTTGCATATATTTTCCAGTCGATTGGAGACAGATAAAGGACTACTATTATCCCCTCGATAATTTCCACGAATGTGGTTAACAAATGAGTGGATCATAGCATCTGGCTTCTCTTCACGTAAAATCTAACAATTAAATGATCATTTGTATATAAATTTTAATTTCTAAGAAAAAGCTTTCGTGACACCCTATCGCTAGGCCACTTTGGGTTTCTTTGAGTAATATAAATGAAAGATTAGAAAAAAAATAAAATTATTAGAGTGAAATTAATCAGTTTAAAAACTTTGATTTATTATACTGTAAAACTTAATTTGGATATGTACTGTAAGTTGGTTAGGAATTAATATATGGTTATGATAACATCCTTATTTGTTTTAATATATAAATTAAGTGTTGCTACTTATTATATATATGTAGTCTTCTATGAATGTCAGTGAAAATAGTTTAAAATTGTGAAGATTTAAATATTTACTTATTGTTTGGTAAAGGAAAATAACATAATTTTAACTAGCTTTCAATTCATTTATTTTTTGTTGTTGTTGGGGAGGCCAGAGGCCAACTAAACTAGCTTTCAATTATTATTAACTCTAATTTTGTGTGTACAATGATGAGAACAAAGTTTTAACTTAAGGCCGTTTGTAAACTACTTCAACCTCTTACTATTAGGCTAACTCTAGTGGGTTTAACACAAAAGGTAAGCACTCTAATTTAAACATCTAGCATTCTTTTGTCATAAATCAATTTTCATCTTAACTTTTTAAATATTTTTGTTGTTCCCTTCTTCATTAATTAATCAAGCAATCCCTATAGAGTATGCTTAGTTTAGCATATAAAAAATAGGAATAAATAAATTGAATAAAAATAACTTTAATGATTACACTTGGTTGGTATATATAGAGAGAGGTGTCAGCCTATAAGGTATTAATAATATTCATTCTTACACTATTTAATAACTTTTAATTAGATATTTTATTACAGAACTAACTGTTAGATTGAAAATTCTTTTCATATATATTATATTTGTAAAATATTAGATTAATTGAAAATTATTTGAAAACTCATTCATATATAGTAAAATTAATATAATATATACTTTTAACATGTATAAAAACATAAACTGTCTTCTTATTGTTATTCAAATTTTACAATATCTAATACAAATAATTTATAGGTAAATATAATTATACTTCAACAGTTAAATCAATAAAAGTCACATTTTATACAATGTTATTGAAAGTGTAAGAATAAGTACGACTCATATACAGGTATAAGTTGATCCCTCTTCATATGTGTGTGTATACTCCATTAATTTCATTTGCATTTTAATTAAAGGTTTTTCTATGTATATATATGTGTATATATGCGTGTGTGAGTGTGTATGTATGATAATGAAAGTTGAACCTCTAAATTCTTTCAAGTCCTTTATAAGTAGGCTAGTATATAATAACTTTCTTCTGTATTTTTTTTTCTTATTTTTCGTGACTTCTCACATTCTAAAGTCTAGATGTTAAATAGTAATTAACCGCGAGGAATACATATATGCCACTGCATTTGACGTATTCCGTAATTAATGTGCCGGACACGCTAACCGAAACATTAGATGGTTTCGTAAGCTTGATAGTTAGGCATGCAAATATATAAAGGCCGAATGGTAAGGAGAGCGACATTTTAATGCACAGGTCAGGAAATTAATTTGTCCAGCGTGCTTAAAAAAGTAATAAATATACATGGAAGTTGGAATTGATCTTCGTAAAAGATGGTGGTTGGTTTTTGGTCAATGAACTATAATCCATTAATCCTGATGATACGAAGGATTCCTCTAAAATAGGAGGTTCACAGTATGGAGTTTTTGAATTCAACAATGAGAAAGATAAAGCATTAAATAGAAATTTATAGATAAATTAATTGATAATTTGATCTAACTGATCCAGTATAGCCAGGTAGATGTGGTGATCGACGTGCGTACGTAACTGTATGCATTTCCACCTTGTGGTTCATATTCCACGTCTGTTTGCATTAA
This sequence comes from Spatholobus suberectus, assembly GCA_004329165.1. NCBI lineage: Eukaryota > Viridiplantae > Streptophyta > Magnoliopsida > Fabales > Fabaceae > Spatholobus > Spatholobus suberectus. The sequence continues at coordinate 95,282,083 of CM014729.1, read as the reverse complement.
AGTTTGGTAAAGTTAATTTAATGGAGTTAATTTAAAATCATTAAATATGATTAAAATATGTATTTAAATTAATTTTAATCATAAATTTTACATTAAAACATAGGTTATAATGGATATGTAAAATTGATATTAGGTGACAACAAAACAAACACTCCATCTCTTGGATCTTTTAGACTTGGAAGTAGGAACTGCTCTTGACATGACTTTATTTGCATGCAATGCATTAGAGCTAGCACACGTATGTTAGGCTGGGGAGTTCACGTACGTACATTCTAATATATAATACCATGTTATCATTTAGTTGTATGAACTTGTGATTTGGATGGATGAACCACATGTCATGATGACTTGTGATTTGGGTGAAATAAAAATTTGAACAAGGACGTCGATTCAGTATATGTCTTGTTCGTTAATTTCTTAAAGAATTTGACTGCCCTGCGCCAGCGCCAGCTGCCAGCCTTAGGTATTCATGCCATGTGCATATTACGTATATATGTTGTTAAGTTGAATATTTTAGTGGCGTGAAGCCTTAATTAATTGATTCACCTTAAGGCCGTGACTGCATTTAGACAAACGAGGGAACTCCTTAAAGTCACTATAAGCATTTCAGGTTCTTTAAAAAAAATTATATTTTCAAATATTTTATTTATTTTTAATTTAAATTATTAAGAGATACTAGTAAGTCTTAGTGTGATAATTATTCATTTAGTTCTCTTTTGTGTTTTTCTCGTTTTATTAAGTTTCCATTTCATGTTGTTAAGTCTAAATTGTTATTACTTTTAATTTGCTGAATATATTTATTATTCATTTAGTATATTTGCTGAATATTCTGATATTGATAATTTTAATTTATTTCATAGATTAATATATTAAAAGAAGTGTTAAAAAAATACTTTATTAGAAATATTAATTTATATGACAATTTTTTTTTCCAATTATGTATACATTAGTTATAAAATATTATTGATAATACTTATAATTGATACAATTATTGAAAGAAAATTATCAAAATTAAAATTAATTAAATATTATTTGAAATCATCTATATTACAAGATAAGTTAAATGAATTAGTGATATTATTTGAAGAGAGTCAAATTTTATATTTAATTGATCGTCAAACTTTGATTCATAATTAATTTTGCAACTCCAAGGTAAGATAAATAAAATAAAAACTGATAAGTTATATTAAATTAATTAGGCCTTACATGTAAATTTTACTAAAGGTTCAAAAATTTTTAGCACGATCCTGATTCACCGAAGTATCTTGTCTTAGTTGTCTAAACATAATTATTGACATAGATAGTACAAGTGTACAACACAGACAAAAGCTAATAATTACTAATAGAAACTCTATTAGTTTAGTTTATGGATGGAATAATCATTTTAATTTGGGATCTTGCTAACAAATGTCTAAGAAATCAATAAATATAATATTTTTAAGTTGGGATTATTGAAAATGACAGTGAAATGCACTGTTACACTTTTCAATCAAAAAAAAAACTTCATTTTTGATTTCTTAACTAGTGCTCTTAAGACACTGATTAACATTTTTTTTAATTTGATGTTAAAAGATCACACCTTCCATTTTTAAGACAATATATTTTAAGAGCGTCCTAATTCTCGTCGAGGGAACAATGCAAAAATGTTCTGAACTTGCAAATACCAGACGAATTAACTATCGTCACGTTGCACTCTCTATCTAGGATGGAACTTTTGACACGTTCCCCAACGTCCTTAAACCAGGCTTGAAGGAGAAGGAGAAATGGTCCAACCACTCAAACAGGGAGCATTTATTGAAGGGTTAAAGTAGATTTCTGGGTATGGCCAAGTGGAAGATTTGGTCTCTTATTGATGCGTGCTCAAAATTAAATTAGGTATGTTCTGACTTATCCGTACGTAATAGTAATTTAATGTATGCGCTATAATTTAATAAACACGCAAATTAGGACTGTCACCGTTACGACTTTTCTTGGAGTAACAGTAAATGCTAATCACAGAGGATAGGTTTTCTGACGCTTTTAGTACGTTCAGAATTCAGTTGCAAATCTGTTGCCAAGCAACTTGCTGTAACCCGACGACAGAGTCTTGTCTTCCCACTCAACTCAATTTCACGCAGACCTAAATTAATTTATAGAGGTTTTTTGAGGAGAAATTAATTGATTTGTTAATATGCCCTTTTAACCGTACGTTACGTGCGTCTAAAAAATGTCAATGAATCATTGGGTCCACGAATTTGAATCTTCCCAACGTTGATGAAAAGAAGTATGACTTCAACTTTTGTATTGATAAACTTGAACGTAGATGCAACGTCCTGCACGGATGATTAATTAATATTGATATGTATTATGAGGTCTTCCTTATACCTCAGTTATAGTTGTGAAGGAAATAAAAAGAGATAGATAAATAAAAGGGTGTATACTCAAATAGTTTCATTATTTGACCATCAAATAATTAACATTGTATGTGGACATCATATATAATTATCTCAGTCTCTCACTTGTCTTTTATGTTTTTTCGTATACAAACATCTTAAAAATACTCCCCAAAATGAAAACATAAAGACAAATTTTATTTGTTCATTTCTTGTATACGTAAAACACATTCCATACTTAAACTCTCTCATGAACCGCACTTAAATTGGTTTCTTGGCTTGTTTGCTAGTCATAAATATTAACTATTATATTTTATTTTGAATGTTTAAGATTAAAATACACAAGTTATGTAAATTTTTTTGAAAAGCCATATGACTTTTTTAAGTGATCACATAACATTAAAATCTTAATTGATCATCTATGTATTGTTGTAAAGGCAAAATTTACTCTTCTCACTCTCATATAAAAATGGTTCTCTCACTATCTATCTATGATCAATTGACACTAGTTATCAAACTTTTGCACTTATATCACTTAATAACTTTATGTGGAATATGAAATTAATCAATTCAACCATTGAATTAAAAGTTCTTATGAGGTAGATGAAGTCTATAAAATTTGATACAAATAAAAAACTTTATCACACTACTTAATTTTGACGTGTAGTGTACTATTTAAAATAAAGTAAATGTCCATTGTGAGATAACATACCAATAAATGTCTAATTTATGATAAATTTGATATAAATAATTAAAAAGATAATATAAAATAATTTAACAGTTTGGATTAATTAATTTTGCATTTTATGAAAAATTATTAAGCGATGTATGTACAAAAGTCTGACACCTGGTTTCATCTATATATAAAGAGGAATCAAATTAAATTACACTCTTATAAATTACATCAATTATTACATCATTAATAACTCTATATATATATATAAATTTTTTTATCTATCCAAATATTAAATTATAATTATACATTACCTTAATTGTTTGTATCAAATTTTATCAAAATTGAACAACTGTAAGTATATAATTAAAAAAAAATCTTATTTTTATATACTTAAAAATGTATATTACAACAATTTTGATGTATAAGAATGAAGTATTAAATAAGTTTATATTAATATAAGATTTTGTAGACATGATCTACATGATAAAAAAAAATCAATTAAATGGTAGGTTTTGAGACAAAATTATCCTATAAAAAATATTAAATAGTGTAATGGTTGGTGTAATTTATAGTGGTATCCATAAACTACACTAACTATTACATAGGTATTCTTTCTCAGAGCCTTCATAGGCTCAACCACATACCATTATTCTTTCACAAAGCCTCTATAAGCTCTACACCAACTCTACAATTGATAAACCAACACTAACACACTTAGTTAGCTCAATACACACTGTAACAAAACTAATCTTCACAAATTAGCCTCCAAGAAAACACAATTATTTGCTTCAAGGACTCAAGACTCAAGACTTTATGCTCTTTTTACACTTAAAGAGTGGATGTACAGTATAATATAAATCTTACATGCATTCTTTAATTTGATACAGATGCATAGAATAGATTTTAGAATGTTTGACTAAGAGAAAACTCTCTTTAGAAGATGTTTTTCTAATTTTAAAAGAACTAATCCTGCATATTTAATGTAAAAGATTGTTACACTTCTTGTCCTTGTTAAATTTGGGTTTGAAGTAACCTTTATATAGAGTTCCAACCTTCAAACTAGTTGTTTATACCTGCTAGAAGGTTAGTTAAACTTGTTCAAAAATTGCTTGAGTTATCACTTTCAATGCGCAGCAGGTTTTCGACTAAAGTTTTAACTGCTTGTACTTTTAGAATTCTTCTAATGGATTGATTCCTTCCTTCTAAAATTGTTTTCTTCTTGAACATAATTCAAGGTTGATAGCCTAAAGAGTTTTGGGAGTTTCTTCAATGAAATCTCTGGTAGTGATTGAAATTTGCCAAAATCTTTACTTCTACAAGAACTAAACTTCTATAGAACACTAGCATTATGTTGTTCAAATTGCAACTTCTGATACAAATTTGATCATATGCAACTTTTGATGTTGCTACACTTTGCTATGTGTTTTTGATGTTGTTACAATTTTGACGCAACTTCTAATCCATTTTTTGCTTCTAGACATTTGCATACGATGGAATGATGCTTCTTGAGATTTGGTTGATGCTCTAAGTGATGTGTTACACTCATTTAACACAATCTCAAGGCAAAGCATTGGTACTAAACGGTTCAAAACACTTAGAAGTTGATTATGATAATTTGTTGCTTTTAAAATTTTCCCCTTAAGAGAGAGGTTGGACTCAACAAACCAGTAATATGACATTTTGTTTTATGAAGCATTTGGATCATCTAAAATAAAGTCATCTTTCTTTATAAAGTATTTAGTGTTCATTCTATATTAGAACTCATTAAGATATGATCTTGAATATGGATTTTAGCAAAATTGGAAAAGACTTATTTCTCTTTGCATATCGGTGTATACCTACTTAGTTTGTCTAAACTAATATTTCTCTTAAGTTTATCTCTCATTTGCATATATATGGGTTAAAAGTAAGCCTTATATTTAATCAACAAAAAAATGGTTTATTTAAGAAAAACATAACGATTCATGAACTTAAGAAGCATGTGATAAATCAAATTTAATTACTTCTCCATTTTTTTGGATTTATTTGATTGATTTAATATGAATGTGTGATGCATGTGTTGTCTTTTGCTAATTGTTTATTACAATTTTAGTAAATAAATATGCTTAAATATCTTTTTCGTTCCCTAAATTTCAGCAAAATATGTTTTTAGTCCCACAAATTGTAAAATGATCTTTTTAGTTCTTCTATTTCAAAAATGGATCTTTTCAATCCCTGGGTCTAAACAGCATTAGTAACCATGCATACGTGGCGAATAGGTGACAAGTCATCAGTTGCCATGTGTAATAAAGTTGATATGCGTGGAATTAACATATTTTTAATTTGTATTTTTTAAACGAAAAAAAACCCTAATTAACTGAAGAAGGGGATTCATGTGTAATTGATTCCTACGACTGTTCAACCTTGCGATTTAGCCTTGCATGACGGCAAGAGAAAGAACAAAGGAAGAAGGTGCGTTGTTGAACACCAAAGAGGCAAAGATCTGAAGCCATGACATCTTCTTCTCGCAGTGTTCGTAGATCCGAAGCTTCGAGGTTGTTTGCAACAATGGCTTTGTTTACTTTGAGGCAAAGATGGAGGTATTATTTGTGTGGAGAAAGAGCTTTGTTTTTCACGACCAATAGCAAAGCAAACCGTGGAAGAAACTTTTGGAGATGTCCCAATTGGAGTGTATGTGATTTTGATTAGGGACGTACATGGGCAATACCTTTTGTTTGTTGTTTCTAATATTAGTGCTTAAAATAACCAAAATTATTCTTTTTGATTTTTCGAAATTCAAACTCGTGCAAAATTTTTAAATAGGCAGATGAAGATGTAATGGAGAATGCATAAGAGGAACTTAGGGATGGGAGTGAAAGGGAACTGACAAAGGTAAGGAAAAAAAATGTCAAGCTACAAAGGAAGCTTGCTGCTAAAAGAAGGAAAGGATGCATGTTGGTCTGTATTGCAGGGTTGTCTTGGGTAGTGACAACATTTCTATGTGTTGTTTGTGTGTTAAACAAGTAGGGAAATAGAATTTATGTTAGGGGAATTCTAGGTTTAGGCATAACACTATTTTTTTGGTTTAGGATTTAAAAGTAATAGTGCTTCAGTGTTAAAGTACTAAAGAAGATGTACTATCCATGTTGAAAGGAGCTTTTAACTTTTGTAATCTGGTTTGTTTTTATTTATGGAATGGAATGTTAAAGCAACTTTTGCAACTTGTTTAAGTTGTTTTCTCTTTATTTTAATCCATCTCATTTTTAATACAGTATACCTGCTTTTGTATTTATTGTCTAAGGTCATGTTAGATAAAGTTGTTGCACTAATATTAAATGGAATTGTAGCATGTGTCACTTCATGAATACCGTAAGCAAAAAGATGATAGATTAAAATGAAGGGCATAAAATGAGTAGAATATTAAATTGCACTTAAGTTTGCAAACCATATATATTAACATTGAAATCAAGCATTACAACTAAAGTGGACCACATGACAAAAAAGTTACACAAATTACCCATCCACTGAAGGACAAGATTTGCCCCCTAAACAGAAAAGGTCTAATTATATAAACTGCGCTTCCCCAAAATAAAAAGTGTAAAAGATGCCTACTTACATAACTTTTGTTTCTCCAAAAAAACCCTAATATGCATATTCCACAACTTTAGGTTTGACTGTGTTGGGTGCCCCCAGCTGATCCAAAATCGCCCCTTTCTTTGGTAGCACTAAATGAATGGAATTCAACCGGAGCATCCATGTTGTTAGTTTGTTTCCTTGTGTTCATCTCTTCAATCTATTTTTTAAATAGATATGTCATTTAATCAATGATTTTTTTTAGTTAAACATATTGTATGAGATGTGCGAAAGTCTTACCTAGAATTATGTTGCTTTGGGGACACATTGAACAACAATCATGTTGTTGAAATCTTCAAGGAACCGTAGATTTTTTTTCTGCTCAATAAAAATGTTGTCTTGTTGAACCTTCTTCCCCTGTTTAAAATCATGTATACATGAGTCAGGTTTATGTGATGGGGGATGCACATATAAAACATTGTGTACAGATGAAATAAACAAAGCTGATGTGCACTTCATGAATATCAACATATATACATTTGCTTTTCAATTGCATATCAGCACAGCATATTGTACCATATAATTTGACATTTTTTAAATACATATGAGCATAGCACACAACATTAACTCCACATACTTATAGCTTTATGAATATGACCATAGAAATTAACAAAATGCACAGTGTTGTATATACTAGAATGAGATGCATACCATTGCATATCACTACAAAAATTTACCTTATTTTGGACAACTCTAGGAGCAATTGAAGCTTTTTTTTTTTTTACCAAGAGCAACTAGTTTTGCAATAGCATTAGTTGAAGCCTTACTAGCTATAGTGACAGCTAATTGTGAACCTTTCTTCTTACCTCATTTTGTTGCATTCACCTACAAATCATTGAAAATGTTGTTAGGAGCAAACTATATGGCATATGTAGCAATTACATGTTGTGATAATGGTGTTTTTTACCACTACAGTTCTAGATTCATTCATAAGTTTAGATCCCATGTTGGTTGAACCACCCACAGTCACATTATCCTGCATATACAATAAAAATATAATCATTATGAATGACAACTAACAGTGGATTGTGCATTTTTTGAGGCGATGTTTTTACCACTGGAATTGCATATTCAACAACAGGTGTAGGATCCATGTTGGTCGAACCACCCACAGTCACATTACCCTGCACATTCAACAAAAATATGATCACTATGAATGACAAAGAGCAATGGTTTGTGCATGTTTTATTTGATGTTTTTACCATTGGGATTACATATTCAATAACAGGTACAGATTCATTCCCCTAAATAGGTACAGTTTCACCCCCTATTGGATTGGCTACAGGATTTGGTGTAACAATGGTAGTAACAGGACCTCCATCAGGTTGGGACTGGTTCACAACCTTAGATTGATATTCATTTGGAACCTCTTCCACTGGTGGGGGTGGGGGTAGTGGTAGTGGTGAACTGGACATGTTGTAATGGTATGGCTAATTTTGTGGCATCTACTACATTTGAATTTTGTGTTAAATCTTTTAAATTTTGTTGGAGTAGGTCCTTCATCTAGTTCTTTCCTCCTCTGCTTCTTAGGTCTTATTGGACCTTGTTTAAACATAGGTGGCAAATTTTATTCTTCTTCACTTCTTGGCCATTTCACACGACCATTAATTGGACTAATACTCTGCTTATAACTCTTCACATGAGTGTCCTTAAGATAATATCTATGCACATAAGTAGTTGGATTTCACATTTGTAAGTTAAGGCAGCAATAGCATGCCTGCAGGGAATACTTACCAAGTCCCAGAAGTTACATGAACATGACTTTCTAGTCAGATCAATAATAAACTTTTCAGTTAACATTGAATGTGTCACTTCAAATCTCAAATTACCAGCCCAAGTTGCAAACCAATTCCCACTCTTTTTCTATCTCTTTATCTAACCTCTTTCTTGGTTTAGGCATGACATTGCCCTTATACTTCTCCACTTTTTCCTTCAAAGTTGCAAACCTTCCCATTATGTAACATCTTATCCACTCAAACATAGTTAGTATGGGCTTGTCCCTAGTTAACAGTATAGTGCTATTGAACGCTTCAGAAAGATTGTTCATCAAAACATCGCATTTAGGATAGTGATTAAATGCATGCTTACACCATGTTGTCACTGGAATTGCATTCAACCAATCATAAGCCTTACTATTTATCTTTTTAATCTACTGCATTTTGTCATCCCATGCCTCCACATAAATAGCCTTCGTGGCTCCCATTGTCAAGTCCTACAACAATGTACCTCCACCAAATTGCTTCTTAAAATTACAATACAGGTGTCTTAGGCAAAACCTATGTTTAACACCTTTTAATAACTCCTCAAATTTAGGGACCAAACCCTGTCATCAACAATAAAGAGATACGTTAAATATTGTATGAGTAATCAGACATAAACGACAACAATACAATACATTGACAACTCACCTTTTACTGGTCAAAGATAAAGACCTATCTATTGGTTCTAACATCCCCAATGTCTTCAAGTAAAAGAGTCAAAAACCATGTCCAACTTTCTTTAGTTTCGGTCTCTATAACAGCAAAAGCTAGAGGGAAATATTGATCGTTACCATCTCTTCTCACAGTTATCAACAACTGTCCTTTATAGTCTTGAGATGGTGGCATCCATCTACACTGTTGAATGGTCTACTACCAGCCAAAAAAACCCTCTTACACCCTACCAAGCACATGTAAAAAGACCTAAATCTTGATTGCACATCAGGTGAAAGTCTCACTAATTATATCTTGCATGTATTTGCCGGGTTGCTGCTCCTTAACTTAGTATTGTACCTCAAAAAGCAATATTATTGTTTTGTGGCATCTCCTTTGGTTGCCTCAAGTGCTAATCTCCTTGCCTTCACTACCCTAGCCCTACTAATACCTGTAGAATAATTCCCCCTTATGCCATCAACAATTTCAGGCACTGTCATCCTCTTAGATGCTCTGAACTTATCCATGACAACTTTTGCAACGCACTTTGACTTTGCATTCTTGTTATTAAAGATCCTTCCACATGTGTGCTTTCCAACTAAAGTGTTCATCTTGAATGTTTCCTTCCCTTCAACCTTGCTAACCAATGCAAGGAAATCACATCCTTGCTAACACATAACCATTACTCTCCTTGCATCATTCTTCATAAATCTGATCTCTCTTCCATTCAATACAGAATATTCCAAAATTGCTTCTTTGAAGTCTTTAAGGGTTGAAAATTCCATCCCAAGTTTGAACTTAAAATCTTTACACGTCCTACTTCTTAAAGATAACACATCTTGGCTTCTCACTCTCACTGTCACCACTTTCATCAATTTCACTAGTCAGCTCCTCACTACAGTAGTCATCCTCAATTTGATGCATCTCATCATCAACATTTGGTATGTAATCAAAATTAGAACCCAATGATTCACCACCAAAAGAGTTTTTATTTTCACTCCAACTTCCAATGTCCTCAATGCTACCAGCACCAACCTCCACATGTACATGATCGTTGCCCTACACTATTTATTGACATGATCACTACCTTACACCTACGCACTGACATGATCACTAACTTGCACATGTTCACTAACATAATCACTTCCCTACACATTTCAAATATATGAATCATGGTAATCATAATTAATTACCTTTTGCATTCCCCCTTATATTTATTCTTCTTCCTAGCTTTATATTCGAATTCTACTATTTGTTCTGTATACTAGTTTCTGCATGTCATCATGTGTTTAGTTTCTATATGTGGAAGCTTTTGTTCTTCCATATGTGACTCACTAAGCTAGTCTTTTGTTATTAATTATAAATAGGCTACTAATATTGAACCTGAGGCCTCTGCCTTAGATGACAATGAATACCAATTAATAAATAATGAAGTCTAGGATGTGGAAAACATAGTGGTATTACTTTATATGTCACTTTATAGTTATCATTATAACTTTTACATATTCAGATTTTAGGTTGCTTTATTTTCTTGATACTAATCTTTAGGACCTATAGTTTTGTGATATGAACATTAAGAATATTGTTAACATCATATTGCTTTCAAAGTATTTTTTGAATTATGGAAAGTATTTTGCCAATTGTCATTAAAAGAATAAAAAGATCAATAATTCTCTTTGCCTCTCTTGTAACTCTTCCTTCATGTCCTTTCCTTTAACACTAAAGTGAAAACCTGAAAATATGTCTTTCAATGTGCAATAGTTAAAGAAAATAATTGTTTTGTGGAAGAATGGTATTATTTTGTGCTTTTCATTATTAAAAATGCTATTAAAACACTTGTAAAATGACTATTATATAATATAACCAATTTGATAGTGGGATTTGGGGTTTGGTGGAAGGAAAGCTAATATCCAAATAATGCCAAAGAGATAAAGATAGCTCAGGATGTGGATATGCTTTGCTCCCTTTTTTTAATTTTTTATTTTCCAATTAGAAACTATATTATTAAGATATTAGATAAACCATATAAAGTTAAACTTGATTATTTAATTGGATCAAACTTTATAAACTTAGCATTAATACTTGAAGTAATTCACATATATATATTATTTCAAAATTATTATTTTATTATAATTACATAACAAAGTCTATTTTATGTATTATTATTTTATAATTTTATAACTTATACTTATTTATTCTAAGTTTTAAAGACTATACTTTTAAGGAATGATCATCAAATCAATCACTTAAAAAATTTGTATATTTATAGCATGTTCATTCAAAAGAAATGTTTTATTGTCTAATCATTAAACAGGTCAAATTGTATGTCCCCAAAAATAGTCAAATTATATGACCTCAATAATAAGAGCTTTTAAAAAAGTTTCAATGTATAAGTTGATTTTAATTTATAGAAGAAGTTTGATTTATTTTATCTATTTATTTTTTTCTTATAAATATTTGAGTTGTTAAATTTCTACATTTATTATAAGGAGGAAGTATAATTGCTTGCTATTTGTGTAAAGAGTTACGAAAGTATGATGTGCCAATTTGATTAAAAAATGGCTAACATTCTTTGCTGCATTTGTTTTTGTTAGGGGTATAAAGTTGCTATAAAAGTGGATCCTTTATGTTATGAGGTATGGATTGATTTGCTTCTTGCTATCTTTTGTAAGTTCATTAATAGTATCTTGTAATGTTAGGATATGTCTTGTGAGCCATGTTCCCTTAGTGGTTGATATTTATGATTTATTTTATTTCAGGTGACTAAAATAGAGTTGTTAAGAAATTAAAAACGTTCTTCTTAATCTAGTCATATGGCTGAAGATCATGCAAGAGAGTCAAGGGAAACCATTTAGCTAGTTTTTATTTTTCATGCTATGAACTTAAGGAACTTAGTTATATTTCTTTATATTCGTATATTGTTGAATTAGTTTGTATCGTGTATTTACATTGTATAACTCATTAATTGATTTATGAATTAATTTAACAATATTTAACTTATTTCTTATATTTTCTTATTTAATTATTCAACTAAAGTTTATATAATAAGTTGGTTTTATAAATATACTAGAATTTCTAAATTAAAAATTAAATTTGGTTGCTAACATATAAATTATTTAGTGACTGAAATAGTGACTAAAATGCATATTTAAAATTATTAAAATAATTATTTTAGCGACCAAATCTAAGATTGATTTGCGTTTACAATTTTTTTGAAATTGTAAATCTTTTGCAATTGAACGACCAAATTTGCAACCAAAACTTTGGTTGCTAATTTGGTCCCCTACAATAAGGCAACCAACACCCCAGTGACGGCCGATAGCCCCATTTTCATTGGTCGCTCAATAACAACAAATATAAAATCAATCGCTAAATTTCTTAGCTACTAGAGTTTTCCCCACCGACTTGTTTCGGTGGCTATTTCAGTCGCTGAAAGGATTGGCGACTGAATTTCTACATTTAGCGACCGAAAATATCGTTTGCTAAACAATATTTTTTTTGTAATGTTAGAAACAGAAAAACAAAATAATTTAAAAATATATCATAACACAAATTCTAATACCTAATAACATATATTTATATATATAAAAGAAAGGTTTTATAAGATTTCTAGAGTATTAATTGGCGATATTAGGGTTTTTGGGACATCAATTGGCGATGATTAAAGGTTCTATAAATGTCCACATTATTATTAAGCATCTCCATTATTACTAAACGTCCCTATTTTAGTAATAATAAATGATATAATATATAATACTATATCTATATATATATATATATAAGGTTTTGTAGTACTTTTCTTCTAGAGTATTAATTGGCGACATTAGGGTTTTGTAATTTATATTCAGAATCCCCAATTATTGAAGTTGAATCAATTTGAATGAATATAGTAATTAACAAACATTCACATTATTAGCTAAGTAGAATTGATTCAATTTGACAAAATTGCAATTTGAATGAATTTGAAACAAGTTGAATAAATAAATAAATAATCAATAAATGACCACGTTATTACTAAACGTCCATATTTTAGTAATAATAAATAAATAATATAATACATAATATTATATATATACACACACACACACAAGGTTTTGTAGGATTTTTGGGACATTAATTGGCAACATTAAAGTTTCAACAACTTTAAATAGGATTCTTTAGAGTTTCAGTAGCTTTAAATAGGATATTAACTTAGACTGATTGCAATCAATCAATAAATTCATATTAAATTATTTTCATAAATAATTTTTAGTATAAATTTTATATTAATTTATTTTCATAATAAATTCTATATTAAAATATTAAATTAGTTAAATATGAAAATACCACTCATTAATATATTTATTTACATTACGATTGTGTCCACTTTAAATTAAATTATTCATAAACATAAATTCTACATTAATATATTATTAGTAATTAATATTAATTAATTAATTCTCTATGCACAAGTTTCGTAATAATAAAACTTTATATCTTTATCTTTATATTTTATATAATATAATAAAGTAAGGAAGTTTTGACTCACTTTTTTTTTTGGGCTCAAAATAAAAGCACTTTAGATTATTTCTTTTTATTTATTTATTTATTCAATTTATTTAATTATTTAATTTAATAAATTGTATAATGTATTAATAAATTGTATTAATTAGTGTTAGATATTTATTCCATGTTTCATTTCTACTATTATTCTTCTATCATTTTATTTTTCTGTCTACATCCAGTTCCATTTGTCGCAACCAGAGTCATGACGAGACAACGAAAATAGATATTAAAAATAGAGGAGTCGCTACCATAGTTTATTAAGGAAAAATGTATAGAAAAACCCAGAAAAAAGGTCTTGAACTTAGATAAGGATTCGAGAGTTAGTTGCGTATAGAGAATGTGTTAGCACCTTACGACGTCCGTTATAAAAACAGTTACCCTTTAACTTAATGTGTGAAAATAATAATTATCTTATCCTCTTGCTTATAAAATTATTAATCCTACTTATTATTAATTTTGTTATTATTATTTATATTATTTATTTTTATTTTTATTTTATTGTAATTTAATTTTTTTGAAAAAATATTTTTATTATTACTATTTTATTATTATTGTTTTTGAGATCGACAAGAGTGTGTTTCTGCTCCTACGTATCCTCTAATGCATCGAGAAAATCAGACTCACGTAGTTCTTTAGGTAGAAAATTGTTTTGTGGGTTGATGTTTTTAGTTATATATTTTTATTTTATGTTTGTTATTATTATTATTATTTTATAAGTATTATTAAGACATTAAATCTTAAATATTATAGAATATTATCCACAACAATAAACAGCCTAACAGATGCCAAATACTCTTGCAAAACAAAGTTATAGAAGAATTTGTGATATTCAAATGGGTCTTAGACCCAACATGATAAATCACTAAGTCTACATTCTTATTTTTATTAAAAAAGAAATATTAATTAACAATTTATTAATTAATCTTAAACTTTAGATAAAGTTTTTGTGATATTCAAGTGGGTCCTAGACCCAACATGAATAGTCATTAAACCTATATTTTTTAATTTATTTTTACTAAAAGAATGAATTATCAATTAACTATTTATTAATTAATCTTAAGCTTTAGATAAGATTTTTGTGATATTCAAGTAGATCCTAGACCCAACATGAAAAATCATTAAATCCATTTTTTTTATTACTTAAAAAATATATTAACAATTTATTAATTAATCATTAGCTTTAGATAAGGTTTTTCATGATATTCAAGTAGATCCTAGACCCAACATGAAAAATCACTGAATTTACATTTTATTTTTATTTTTATTAAAAAAAAGAATTACCTATCAACAAATTATTATTCAATCTAAGCTTTAGATAGGATCTTTGTGATATTCAAGTGGGTTCTAGACCCAACATGAAAAATCACTAGATCTATATTCTTTATTTTTTATTTTTTATTAAAAAGGGAAAGTGTCAATTAACAATTCGTTGGTTTATTAATATAAGGTGAATAATTGTAGGGTCAATATTGATATATAATTTTTGGTTTTTTATTTTTTTATTTAATTAGTATTTGAGAGAAATTACGTTAATTGCTAAAAAGAGGTTTTTATTAAAAACGTAAAGTGATATATATAGCAAATGATTCAATTTTTTATTTCTTTTAACAAAACTCATATTATTATACTTTTTATTTGCTAATAGTGTTTTATACTTTGGTTATTATATACTCTGCATAAAAAGAACTTAGCTCAAAAACATTCCTTGTCATGTTTTTCTTATGTTAACAAATTATTGTAAGAAAAAGTTGTGTTTATAATTTACACTTTAATGAAAGGAACTTCTAAATTGCTAAGTCAACATGCATTTCAGCAAGTAAAGGGATCAAACCCCATGAAATCGTAAAAATTAAAACAAGTGGGCCAAGCCCATCTCCATAAATCCATGAGTAAAAGAAAACATGTCAAAAACAAAAGGAGGACGAATGGGCCAAGCCCATCATGCTATAATGGAATCAACCCAAGAAGAAAAGAGGGGTCAGCTAACAAGGGCAACACTTTCACCATGCCCTGAAAAACCAGGTTAGACAGCACTGCGATCCTTATTAACGTGTAACTAAGGCGGAATGGCAAGAAGAGAATCTCAAATGTCGCCGCGCATCTTCTTCTTTGGTGGTCTCAAAACTACAATAATGAACGAGATGAGTGATGGAAACCTAGGAAGCCCAAGTTGATTGAGACCTTAAAGGCCCAAAAGAGACCCAAAGTAAAGCAAAGCTTAAAGAAGAACTACAAGGACTTGGGGAACCATGACAAGATTAAGAAATAAGAAGGCTAAGAAAGTTACTTTGGATCAAACAAAAAATTGAACAACTTATTCTCAGTCAAGTTAAATTTAGAAGGAGAAGCACTTAAGTTGATCCAAGTAGTCCAAGTTGATGAAGAGCCCAGTGTGGGGAAGACTTTGATTAACTATCACTGTATAATTGGACCTTTAGTTTTCTGTTTTACTTATTTTTGTAATTGGGCCTATTCTTTGGGCTTAAGGGTTAGCCTCTTTGCTTCTTAATTAGGGTTAGACTCCTTATGTGAGTAGTACCTTGGAATAAATTCTATAAATAGAGATGTAATTTCTCCCATTTGCACAAAGTTGAATAATATTGAGGTTTACTCATTTGTGAGTGTGAGTAGAGCCTTGTCTCCTCTTTAGGGTTCTTGGATTGAACCTTTCTTGGTTTTTATCAAAGATTTTCATACCTTTGTGGTGAATCTTCGCTTGGCTTATCACTCTCCATAGAGTGTGGCGCCTTCTTTTCCATTTCTTTTCTATTCCACATTATTCTATTTTACTATCTTCTTCAATTTTCATGTCTTTTCTATTTTGTCATTTTAATTCTCTTGCTTACTTGTTATGCGCCATTTACTTAATTCTCTTATTTGTTTGCGCAAGTCTTATCTTCTACCTTTCTTCATTTTCTTTTATTCCTATAATTATTGTTACAAGATAACCAACTCAAGGACGATCTGTAAAAACAATATGAATCCACTCAGAATCATATCATGTGGTATCTAGAGCCCAGATCCTAGAGTTGGTAGTGTTCTTGTGTTTTGTGTCTTTTACTACCCGATTAATTGTCTTAATTATGCCATTAATTGTCAATTATTTCCATTTATTCTCATTAATTATCCTTGATTGTGTCATAATCGAGTCTTAATTGTCATAATTATCCTTAATTTCGCATAATTTATTTCTCTTTAATTTTGCGCAATTCATTTCGCATGTCTTGTAGCACCTGAAGACTATATACCTTATTAGACATATAATATCTGTTGCAAATGCAAAACAAATAGGGGTAAAAAAAAATTCTAGAACAATAAAATCAAAAAAAGAAAAAAAATAATAGATAAAAAAAAGGGAAAAAAATTGAAGAATTAAAAAAAAAGAAATTTGCCCTTGCACTTAAATAATTTAAATTTGGTTGCCTTAAGGAATCCATAAAAAGTGGTGCTATTCTCAATATCCAAACTTGCGCATTTCTTCTTCATCTCTTCCATTATTCCTTTTTTTTGTCTTTCTTGCAATTCCATTTGATTTTTAACCTTTTCTAATTAGCTTTTCTTGTTTGTCTTTCAAATTTCCTTTTATTTTTGTTGAGAGTATTTCTTTTCTTAGATTTCTTAGTGATAACACTTATGAGGACCGTTTACAATTGTATATGTTTTGATAACTGATATGCATTGGGGTTCTATTTAAGAACTTGTAAAAGAGGACATGAGAGGTAAAAGGCAAGAAAGATTCATTAATCAAAAGCTAAAATTGTGTGAAACACGAGTGAATTCCATTCTTAGAGTGAAACACTTAAAAGAATGGTGAGGTCCCTTTTCTTTCTTTTTGTCTACGAACTTGTTTTCTTTGAAGCTTGACTATGGAAGGGAACTCAAACTTCAAGGCCTATCAAGGCACTTGGAGAGAATCTTTCAAAGAGAAAAGGAAGAATTTCATAAGATGTTTGACAACTAGGAGAGAAATAGAAAAAGTCATGAGAAAAGAAGTAGAGAAAAAGAGAGAGGAAGCAAAGAAAAAGAGAAAAGAAGTAGAGAAAAAGAGATAAGTAGCAAAGAAAACAGAAAGAAAAAGTGAGAGAAGAATAGAAAGAAAAGGAATTGAGAGAAAAAGAGAAAGAACATGAGAATGCATTTGCTAAAAAATCTGTTAACTTTATCGTAAATTCTAATTCTTTGTTTAGTTGTGATGATTCTCTTTTAAAGGGATTTGAATAAGTGCTTCCAAAGGAAGAATGCGAGGCATCAAATGATATTGAAGTTAAGCTTTCAAAGACACAAATGCCTCATGGCCGGAAGGAACTTAGTGGACATTTCAAGACTTCAAATATGAATTTGACCACTTGCATGACTAATCCAAGTTTAAAAAAATTGCAAGAGGAAAAGGAGGAGTTAAAGACCACTAAAGAATGGCTAACACTTAAAGCTGAGACTAAGTCCTTCAATTCACCTAGGAATTCATTGCATTCTGATACTATAATTCCTTCTTTCAAGTTCGCTTATGAATTCAATTCTTGTAATTCTTCTAGTTTGATTCCTTTGTCTAACATTTCTTTTGTCTTGAAGTTTAAGGCCAAATTGCACATAAAGACTCAATTTGATGAAGTGGTGGATGAATATGCAAAACAAGGCAATAAGAAGAAGAAGAAATCCTTGACACACACTACTAGATTTTATGATTTAGTGGATGTGCAAGAACATGTGTTAAGTCATGATGTGTTGGGTTTGCATGATGTTTTGAATAATAATGCAAAATTGTTGAGACTTGGGTGTGTTGCCTTACCCCTTAATAGCCTTGGCCAAGTTGAAGAGCTATGCATAAAAAATAAAAAAATCTCTAATCTAGAAGTTACATGTGATGGGTTCTTTAGACTTGTTTTTGACCCGAGAGGTTGGGTGTGCAGGCACATGATGAATAAGAGACTTTCCATTCAAAGGAAATCAAGTCTCCATAGAGTTAGGCCTTTTCTTAATGTCACATTCAATAAAACTAATGCATGTCCTTTCATGTAGGTGATGACAATGCGAAGTCGAGGACGAATTCTTTTGAAGAGGGAGAGAATGATGGAAACCTAAGAGGCCCAAGTTGATTAAGACCTTAGAGGCCCAAAAGGAGACCCAAAGTAGAGCAAAGCTTAAAGAAGAACTACAAGGACTTGGAGAACCATGACAAGATTAAGAAATAAGAAGGCTAAAAAAGCTACTTTCGATCAAACAAAAAATGGAACAACTTATTCTCAATTAAGTTAAATTTAGAAGGAAAAGCACTTAAGTTGATCCAAGTAGTCCAAGTTGATGAAGAGTCCAATGTGGGGAAGACTTTGATTAGCTATCATTGTATAATTGGACCTTTAGTTTTCTGTTTCACTTATTTTTGTAATTAGACCTATTCTTTGGGCTTAAGGGTTAGCCTCTTTGCTTCTTAATTAGGATTAGTCTCCTTGTGTGTGTAGCACCTTGGAATAAATTTTATAAATAGAAATGTAATTCCTCCCATTTGCACAAAGTTGAATAATATTAAGGTTTACTTATTTGTGAGTGTGAGTAGAGCCTTGGCTCCTCTTTACGGTTCTTGGATTGAACCTTTCTTGGTTTTTATCAAAGATTTCCATACCTTTATGGCGAATCTTCGCTTGGCTTATCACTCTCCATAGAGTGTGGCGCCTTCTTTCACCTTCTCTCTTTTCCACTTTCTTTATTTTATATCGTTTCCATTTCTTGTCTTTTTCTATTTTGTATTGTTAATTCTCTTGCTACTATTTTTGTGCGCAATTCACATTAATTCTCTTATCTGTTAACGCAAGTCTTATCTTTTGTCTTTCTTCATTTTCTTTTTATTCCAATAATTCTTGTTACAAGATAGTCAACCCAAAGACGATCAGTAAAAACAATATGAATCCAATTAGGATCATATCAGTTTTGTTGTAAATATTTATTTACTCTTATGTTACTAACATCACAAATACATTAGTTCTGCAGTTGCTTATGAGGCTAATCTGATTTTTGCAAGCGTAATTAGCGAGCTAAGCCCTCTGACCCCTTCTCTCGCCATGTATCTCTCAAGCTTTCTTACAAAATTTATGAAACCAAATGCCTTTCAATATACTCTTTTCCTTTGGATCTTTTCTACTTTCTTTCCGGAGATCTTAGATGGAAACCAAAGTAAGCTCTGGTTATCTCTTCGCGTATTGTTTTTCTCAAAGTTACTCGTGCATGGTTTAACATTACACCCTCATAACTGCTTAATTATTCCTACGATAATGACATCTGGTAACTTTTCTTTTACAGGACTCTCCGGATATAAAATCTTTCAAGAAATTCCCATTACCATTGAGGTTGGTAGTTTTAGTTGTTGCTGTGGTTTGTGGAATATACATAGGCACGATTTGTTTAGAACAAAAAGGTTTACGCACAAGCATCAACTTGTTGGACATCACTGTCTTCAAGCAGCCATGTTCTCGTCCTTCTGGTGTGCAAGAATGGGAACTGCCTTACTTGCATTATCCAGAACCCCAAAACTATAGTAGGTAACATATTCGTACATATTGAGGAAAATCGATTTGTGTCCAATAATGGTTATGTGGGTTGGATTGTTTATATAGAATGATTGACAATTGTGCATTGTGCAGAGAAGAGTGTGCTTGCAATCCTGTTCTGTTTTTCTGCATTGTGTCAATGCAAAGATCTGGGAGCGGTTGGTTTGAGACATTTTTGAATAGTCATATTAATGTAAGCTCCAATGGGGAAATATTTTCAGTAGGCAAAAGAAGGGCTAACGTTTCTTCGATTTTGGAGACAATGGATAAAGTGTACAATCTTGATTGGTTTTCTAGTGCTTCCAAGAATGAGTGCTCTGCAGCTGTTGGCTTCAAGTGGATGCTTAATCAGGTAGACACCATTATAAGAAAATAAATTTACTTTGAGCAGGTTTAAGTTTCAAAGCTTCATGAGCCATCAATGAACAACGATTATATTTTTCATTCTTAGATTTTGGGTTGAACTTATTTCCACAAACTCAATTTATAAGGTGAGGGTCTCAGGGAAACCTAGATTTTTATCAAGCACCATTTTTAGTCAAGGTGGGACTTGGATTTTTTTCAAATCACCCCCTCCACATCTAGAACTATTGAGCTTGGTATGTAAATAATATTATAGGTGGCCCAATAATAAATCTAGAATAAGTTTTTATACTATCTTCGATTTTTGGCCTAACTCATTCCACAAAATTAACTTATAAGGTGAAGGATACCTAAACTTTATGAACTGTTAGCAAGCGTATTATTTGGTGAAAAATGTGAGACTTGGATTTTTTTTCAATATTAATGTTCAAAAATAAGTTCGTTTTGCATGCCGTATATTCCTAAACGTGCGGTTAATTGGTTAGTTGAGAAATTTGACTGAGTTCATCATGGTCCCTAGTTTAGTTAGAAAATTAACCATGTGCTATTTAGAGCGTCGCTATTGTGTGTAAAAAACATTTTCAATTTCCTAATTTCTCATCACTTCTCCCAATACAGGGTTTGATGGAGCATCATGAGGAAATTGAAGAATACTTTGAACGAAGACGAGTTTCTATAATATTCCTATTCAGAAGGAATTTGCTCCGTAGAATGATATCAGTGCTAGCGAATTCCTATGACAAAGATGCCAAGCCACTGAATGGAAGCCACAAGTCTCACGTGCACTCTGCATCAGAGGTCTCTCTCTACCATTTTCTTCGTTCCTATAATTTGTGTTGATTTAAAAACTGGTTTAGTTCTGCTTGTGCAGGCTAAAATTCTTGCCAAGTACAGACCACGTATCAATGTCACATTACTGATAACAGAGCTAAAGCTAACAAAAGAGACAGCTGCAAAAGCCATTACATATTTTAAGAACACCCGCCACATTGTTCTCTATTACGAGGATCTTGTCAATAACCGCACTGTAAGACTAGCTAGTTAAAGACACATTGTGTTACTTAGAACCTTTATTACGATTGTGTTTGTGTGTTTGTGTCCTTTTGTTTTTTGACGGGGTACGGCCCTTGATTATTTTTCTATGTATATTTCAATATATTATCTTCCAGAAACTCAAGGATGTTCAAGAATTTCTAAGGGTGCCACACAGAGATCTAGAGAGCCGTCAAGTGAAGATACATACTGCCCCATTATCGAAGCAGATTGAAAACTGGGATGAGGTTCAGAAAGCGCTGACAGGGACGCCATACCAAAGTTTTCTCCACAAAGACTAATCAAATGTATCAGATTTTGTCACAAGATTAGACCAACTGTCAAATGCTCCTATATTGCTTGTACATAAGAAAGGTTTTATGACTAGGCATAAGATTATTTCAAGTATTTAGTGCCGCTTTTTGGAAAACCTAAGCATAATGGAAGAAAAATGGAAAAATTATTTTTTTTAATCTAGTTACCAGATAAATGGTTTGATTTAGTATGATCAAATATTGAAGTTCTAGCACTCGCTTTAAAAGATAAGAGTATAAATTAGTTTCGTGAAAACTACATAAAGCATCAACGTGGGATATTTTTTACAAAACACTTCTTAAGTGAACAATTTATAAATCAATGATAGTTTTTTTTTTTTACTTATTTATCTTTTTCTTTCCTTTTAATGAGAATCAGAGTCCTTCTTGTCTTGTGAGACAACATACTTATATTAATACAAAAAAGACTTTTAAATTGGTTATTTTTTACATTCTAAATCAATTCTGCATATGGACAAAGAATCATCTAATATAGAAAGTCACTTTTTAAATCAGTTATATTTATAACCAATTTAAAAACTCACCTTTTAGATCGGTTGTGGTCACAATATAAAAAGTCTTTTTAAAAAAACAGCGCTGAAATTGCATCTTCTGTCTACCTGATATACAATACATTCAAATACAAAAACTATATATACAAAACCTGCACCAAATACCAAAAAAGATAGAACTACTTTATTTCATTATTATATGTATTACATCTCGCATATCAAAATACTAGTGCAATTTTTCAATTATAATGACTAAACTTAAAACAACTATAATTCATTACATATCTTTTATTTTCATTTAATTCGATAGATATTTAATTCCTGTAGATATTTAATTCCTTCTTCTAAGATAACTCATCTTCCCATTTTGATCAACATTTCAGCTATTATAAACCCTCACTTAGATTATATTCATCCATGTTCAACAAAGTTATCACCACTACTTTGTACACTTCAACATCTATTTTATAGTGATTTCTAGGTTTGATCCAATAGAAAATAGGTGTTGAAGTGTACAATGCAATGGTGATACTTTATCAGAGATAAATAAATATAACTAGAGTGGAAGTCTATAATAACAAAAATATATGGAACAAAAAAGAGGATATGAGAGCTACATTAGAAGAAGGAATTGAAATTCTATTGGATCAAATAAAAATAAAAGGAAAACTATGTATATATTCTCAATTGTTGTACTAGTCAAATTTCTCACATTTGGCTCATGTAACTTGAAAAGTAACAAGGTGCACAAGCATAATTTGCCTTCTTTTTTCCAAGAATATTTCTTTCCTACACCCCATTGACGATGTTATAGATGCGAACATTGTCATGGTTGTAGTGGCAAGAGCAAAACATGACTCCTAGAGCGAGTTGACAACACTCATTGTCTTGAAATGATTTGGATTGGTCTAAAGCATTCTTTGAAGTCTTCAAGTTGCCTCAAGTCCCAAAAGCCCCAGGCTTTGATTGAACACATTATCA
Organism: Spatholobus suberectus; assembly: GCA_004329165.1. Taxonomy (NCBI): domain Eukaryota; kingdom Viridiplantae; phylum Streptophyta; class Magnoliopsida; order Fabales; family Fabaceae; genus Spatholobus; species Spatholobus suberectus. The sequence goes on along the minus strand of CM014729.1, from coordinate 95,258,726 downwards.
TGATCATAGAATAACTTCAAGTACTTTTGACAAAACACACATTGAGTACCACACATCATCTATAAAACAAGGTAAGCAAAAACAAACAAAGAACAACACATCATCAGAAAGAGATAACATACATGTTGGAGTAAAGGAGAAGTAGGAGTTTTGTTCTAACATCCCAAACACTAACAAGGGTAAGAAATGATTGTCGGTGCAAAAAGAAATAAGACATGAACAAGTAATGGCTCGTAGCAGGCCTCCAATCGAAGGAATATATTGTGAACACCCAATTTCATCCAGATAATTAAACTTTTTTTAAAAAGAATACAAAAAGAGAAAAACTTCAAAATAAAGAGGTTATCCAACTTTTTTCAGTCACACACTTACACTCATGCATCCACGCATCTCCCACTCATTAAAATAATTTCTCACTCTCAGCACACTTATCCAAGTTTCTTTTTCCTCACTAGAGCATTCTCCCCACTTAGACTCCCTTTTGGATTTTTGTTACCATATTCACTTTCACGTTCCCGTAAGAACACAAAGTATCAAAATCACAGACCACAGAACAAGCAAAAATACATCTGTTCTCTTTTCTCTAATGTGAAACCATTCACGAAGCACACACGAATATGCATTTACGCAGTTCCTCTGATCTCTCACAACATAAACACTCACTCAATATACACACAAATACGCATCATTGTTCATCCACACTCACACCACAGCACACACTTCTTCATTCCGCAAATGAAAAACAAATAAACAAACACAATTCACTGTCCTAATGCATCAAAACAACCAAATAATAATAATCAATAAATAAAAGAAACTAATAAAAAAAAAATAAAGACAAAACAGAACAGCCTCAATGCGTGAAGCTTTCACCACTGCCGCAACGCGAAGTCGCGTCGACCACAACGCGTATGCCGTTCTCTTCCTCTCGCGACGGGAATCCACTTCCTCGCGCTTCCTCGCGTCAACGCTTGTTGTGCGAGGCCTCCCTGCCTCTATCGTCGCCACTGTAGCACGAACCAGTGTCGCCCTTTTTCGCGCCTCCACCGCAACACAAATCGGCGTCGGGTTCCTCTATCTCGCCTCCGCCGTGCACGGATCTACGCAACCCTCATTCGCCTCCACTAAACACGAGTCTGCGCAGCACGTTCGCGCTAGACTCCCTCTTCTCCGTCGTCGCGGCGCTGCCATAACAGCGCAATCCTCACGCCTTCATTGCGACTTGGAACCAGAGGAACGTGAAGGCCTTCATGTCTCTGTCACCGCCGCTTCACCATGGAGACACGAGCAGAATTGGAGTTTTCCCTCAGTATCCTCTTCCCGATGGGTTGGGGATTTGGTGATGGCCTGGCCCATTAGCTTTCTTTTTAAGGAACTGCCCTCCTAGTAGGATTACGTTTTTTTGGGGTTAAGTTATGGGCTTAATTCAGTTTATTTAGGTAGCTTTCGGTTTTTCTCTTTTGGGTATCAGGATCTTGGGCTCATCTTTATCCCTACTCTCTTGTTTAAAAAGAAAAGGAGTAAAAATTAAAATAAATAAATAACAGTAATAAAATTTAAGTGTAATTAATAAATGTTTGCCTATAATAGCTACTCATTTTAGAACTAATAATGGATGTAATTCTCAAAACCCATTAAAAAGTATATTTATAATAATAATAATAATAATAATAATGAAGGAATAATAAAATTATATGCAAACAAATAATTCTTAGTCTTTCACTACTTTAAAATAAAAATAATCAAACTTGATAATGGCCATCTTGCATGCACTCCCTATTTAGACATTATTAAAGTTTTAAAATATTTAATGATAACCATTTTAGATGCACTTCTTATTTGGTTATCATTAAAATCTTTTCAAATAAATATTTAAAATATTAATTAAACCATTTTTATTCATTCTTTTAAAATAAAAAAGGATTTAATGATAGTTATTTCGGATGCACTTCCTGTTTGACTATTATGAAAACCTTAAAAGGTAGAATGATAATCATTTTAGATGCACTTTCTAGTTGGTTATCGTAAAAGCCTTTTAAATAAAAATCCTAAAACTAAAAAACATTTAAATATTTTTTTTAAACAAAGGTTCAATAATAACCATTTTAGATGCGTTCCTATTTGGGTATTAAAAAAACCTCAAAAAATGTATTAATAACCATTTTGGATGTACTTCCTATATGGTTATCAAGAAAGCCTTTTAAATATTAAAAACTAAAATTAAAAAATGTCAACCAACAAAACATTTTTCTATCCAAAGAACTACGTGAGTCTGATTCCTCATTACACCAAAGGATACATAGAGCAAGGGAACACTCATGTCGATCTCAAAAATAAAAATAAAAATTAATCTTTCTTTAATAAAATTTGTAAATAAATTAAATCAAAATATTTTTGTTTTTAGGGGTAAAATAAATATTTTAAAAGCTATCTTAATTTTGCATATTTAATTAGAGGTAACCGTCTTTATGAAGGACGTTGTAAGGTGTTAACACTTTTCCTATGCGTAATCGGCTCCCGAATTCGATCTTTGATTCGAGATTGTTTTCTTTTGGGTTTTTCCATATGTTTTCCCTTAATAAACTATGGTGGCGACTTCTCTATTTTAATTTTTTTTTCGCCATCCAGTCATAACCCCAGTTACGATATATATGAATTAATTAAATATACATCAAAATGAGACAAATCAAGAGACTGCGTAGGTATGATACTGTACAGCTAATGATAACTTAAAGGATTTAATTAGTACTATTTATACCAACAAAATGAGCTTACTTTCAGTATCCCATCACCTAAGAATTTCATAGTTAAGTGTGCTTGACTTAGAGCAATTTTGGGATGAGTGACCTCTTAGGAAGTTTTTGAGGAAGCTTGTAAAGAGAAAAAAGCAATTGAAAATACTTGTGTTGATTTGTGGAGATAGATGTCAATCCTAAAAGTTGCTTGACGTTACAAAGTGGCATTAAAGCAGACATCTCCCAGTACAGTGTGGTTTGGGGATAAAACAAGCGAAAATTGATAGGCATGTAACATCTCAAGTACTGACAAGGGTGGAGAGTGATCACTGGCACAAAAAAAGATAAGGCACAAACAAGGAGTGACTCCAAATAGACTTTTAACGAGAAGGATACATGGATGAATCGAGTATACACCAAAATGAGAGAAATTCAAAGTCTGTGCAGGTGGGGGTTGTACAATTGAGAATAACTTAAAGGATTTGACTAGTACTACCTATACGAGCAAGATGCATATACTTTTCAATTACCCATCACCTAAGAATTTCATAGTTAAGTATGCTTGGCTTGAAACAATTTTGGAATATGTGACCTCCTAGGAAGCTTCTTAGGAAGCGTGAGTGGGGACAAAGCATGTTGAAAATACTTTTGTTAGTTTGTGAGAACAGTCATCCATTTTGAAAGCGACTTAGCATTACATTTGTTGCCAATTTTGCCACAAAAAAAAACACTATATAAAAGAAAAGATGAAGAATATTCACAAGATGAAAACACACAAAGAGAAAATAGAGAGGGAAGTCATACTTATGTGAGCGAATTCAGAGGATGTATCTGAATATAAGTGCATCGATGTCCTCAAGGTATCCTTAATGTCTTCTCAAATGTTGATGTCGTGAAGGAGTCTTCTATGTTGTTAAGACAAAAACAAAGGGTTCCAAAATTAGAGTAAAAATGAAAATGTGAGCACATATCTGAAAGTAGAATATTTATACTAGACTTTCTAGATCAGTTATACCAAGAACCAATCTAGAAAATACTTTCAAGATCAGTTCTTAGTATAACTGATCTAAAAAGTCTTTTTAGGAATTTCAAAAGTTACAAAAGGCACCAACATTTTAAATTTGTTGCTAAAGAATATATTTAGAAAGTCTTATTGAGAATTTCAAAAGTTATATAGAAAGTCTTTTTAGGATTTTCAAAAGTTACAAAAGACATCAACATTTTAGATCAGTTGCTAAAGAACCAATTATCTAGAAAATACCTTCTAAAGTGATTCTTGGTACAACCAACCTCAAGAGTGTTATAAAGATTGGTTCTTTAGTAACCGAGTTAGAACGTTCATCTCAATATTACAAAATGTCACTGTTTCACACATTACATCTGTTTTTTAAGAATCAAATAAAAAGTTTTTTTGTACTAGTGTTATAGAAACTTGATAATTAAATCAACTTATATAAACTTGATAAGTAAATCAACCATTGTTATTGTCACCATTGTCATTGTTATTGCCACTTACCACCATTGTTGTTACCGTCATCCTTATTGTCATCACCACTAACTTGTCGGTGTTACTTGTGGATTAATTTTTTACTCAAATCTAACATAATATCCATTATTAGCCCTATTTAGAGGCGTTAAAATATAATTAAAATTTATCTTACAATTGTAATTTTATGTTCTAATTCTTTGCTCAACCAAAATATAAGAATTATGATTTTGAACCAATTCTAATTATAAAAAATTAAAATTCTAGGCTTCAATTTCAATTTCATGTGTCAAACATATTCTAAAGGTATTTCTAAAGTAGGGCGTGATTTTTTAGGCACACATAAATTAATATTCATTATGCATAAGTATAACAGTTTTGTTATTTATTATCTTAAAAGAATAATAGTTAAGAAATTAAATAAAAAAATTATTAAAATTACCGGAAGAATATATTTATACCATTAAATAAGAATTACTTTTAAGTATGTAATTATTACTCTAAGAATGATGATGATCAGCAAAATAGTGAACATAATTAGAAGAGATGAGTGCATTTTACATTGCACAAACAACTCAACACATATCAATAGGGGTGACTAAAGTCGGTTTAGTTCGGGTTAGACCCAACAAGAATTGAACTAGGTGAAGTATATTAGGTCAAGTTGATTCAGGTTAGTCTCATTTTAATTTTGATCCAAATTGACCTAACTTAGTTAAGAAATGCATAAGATCGAATTTTGGGTTTCCCGACAAAAATGGTAAGAAATAGGAAATAGGGGAAAATCTCAAAAAAAAAAAAAACATTTAAGATTGCTGTGAAAAAATAAAATTTGAGTGTAGAGGAGTGAGAGAAGATTGAGATACCAACAAATACATAGTGATCGAAGTTGAGCCAATTGAAGCTCTCAAATTAGGACTATTCGAAGCCAAGGCGGGTGCCGCAAATGACAAGGTGGCCATTGAAAATTTGAAACAACAGGGACTGTTACAAAGAAAAGGAAACCTTCAAGTTCAGAGCTAACAACGACACCTCTTTCACTTGTTCCCTTTCCAAAACGACGATGCACTCACACCACCTTTGCCAGTAGATGCCTCGGTTCCAAATCATCCTCTCTCCTTTTATGGTGTGTGGCAAAGAACTGAGAGTTAGAGAAGTGGTGGGCTAGTGTGCGGCAGACATGCTAAATTAAGGGCTTAAGGCTAGCTTGTTAAGTTGCTCTCTTAGGACACGAAGTGGGACAAATGAAATTAATCTCATATAAAATAAATATTTAATTAGTGTTACCCGTTACCCAACTTGACTTACTCGGATTACTTATTTTACAATCCGAATTGACCCGTAGTTTAGTCAAACCAAATGATATGAATTCAAGTTGAGATAGTTGAGTTTGCTCGACCCATATTCACTCCTACTTATCAAAATTTACTATAGAATATCCTCCCTATTCAACAACTTATAGTTTTTCTTTTTACATAGAATAAACTATGACATGACCGAGATAAATAATGTTCTTTGCTGGGACCATATCCTTTCGCCATTTAGTGGTCACTGGTCACGAACTTCCCCGGCTTGAGGAGCCAACCCAAAATTTCAAGAACCTCTCAAATTTCCCCCGAATGCAGAGAGAAAGGACCTTTAATTTAATATGCAAGTTGAGGACTTAAAATTATCAGATTCATTTGACTAATATTTTTCATTCTTGGAAAATTGTTTTCAACAACGACAACAAAAAGGTCCACGAGGATCTAAGTGGGGTCAAAAGGTTATACACCTTTCTTTTACTAGCAATTGATTTCCAGTTTTAGTGCGCAGTTTAATTTGGTCAAGATCCCCTTCACTTTTAATAACATATCCAAACATGATGCCGGGGAGGGGATGGAGTGTGTCAGACTCTCGTTACAACATTTTAGTGCGGTTGTCTTTTCTATTTTTCTCAAAAATGTCTTAATAACTATAAGGAGCGAAAATTAGGTCAAGCTTCCATAAATTTTTTAATAACACTTTAAGAAAAAAAATATAAAAGGTAAAATAAATCAAGTTTTTTTAATAAGTTAAAATTAGCTTATGTATAAGCTAAAATAGTTTTTAAAGAAGTTAATGGAAAGAACTTCTATAGAAATTTAATTCATTTTCTTTTCTTATTTCTTTTCCTATAATACTTATCAAAAAGTTTATCCAAATAGAACTTAGTTGATTAAAAATATATGAAGCGTAGACTGGATTCATGTAACTTGCTTATGACTTGATGTTTGTTCTTTATCAAAGTACTCTTTAAATAAATTTTGATCATTATTAAGTTAATATTTAACAATAATTTCATTTTAGAAAGGGAAACAAAATAATATTAAAATATAATTTTCTATTGAAAATAAATTAAGTCAAACAAAATCGGCACAAGAATTACTTTTGCGGGCAATTTTTCCTTTAAAATTGTTTAATTAATGCAGTTGTTTTGTGATTAATTGTTTTTTTAATATGTTCTCTGGTGTACGGGACTAGGGTATGTGAAAGAAGAGAATATGAATCACCTGATAAGACAAGTCCTCTAATTTTACTCATATGCCACACTCAATAATTAAGCAATTTGTTTTAGTAATAGAAGATATAGATATGAGGAGAGATCGATCACATTATATACTAATATATGAGAAATATTAGCAATACACTTTCTCACACACTCTTTTAAACACATCTTTTATAGGAAATTTGTTGAAAATTACAAAAATTTATAGGTCTTACATCTTATTTAATGACCTGCTCTCATAATTTGTAATTTTTAATAAATTTAAACTAATAATAAAGGGAGTGTTATAAGGAGTGTGTTGCTAGCATTCTTCACTAATATATACATATGTGTGTGCGCGCGCGCGTGTGTGTGTGTGTGTGTGAGAGAGAGAGAGAGAGAGAAGATCAAATCACTTGATGATAATCTGTATGGGTGGTGTGTGAGCGAGAGAGGATCAAATTATTTGATGAATAATTCTTGTGTGTTGTGTCCCTGTGAGAGAGAGAAAAGAATCAAATTACTGTATGAATAATTCTTAGTAATATTATATCATTTGATAATTCTTTGTATATATTAAATTTAATAACTCATCCATTGAATTAAAATTTTTTAATTATTTAATAATTAAGTCTATAAAATTTTATGAAAATTTAAAACTATTTAATACTTTATCAATAAATCAATTAGTGTATAATATATTTTTAAAATAAATAACAACTATAAGATTATCTAATTATAAAAATCCAATTTATCTAAAATTGATGCGCATGCTCATTAAAATATTATCAAAATATCTTATAATTAAATTATTAAAATTTATATATGAAAGAGTTATTAAATGTAGCAAGTCTACTAAAAGTTATTCATGAAGTAATTTGATCTCACTCTACAAACTTATATGCAATCTCTTAAATACTTTTGAGATTGTCTCAAATCTAATTGAACAACAACACTAAAAATATCTAAGAGTCTGCATTTAAATTTTGCCTATATATTATATATTGCTATGGACATATTATCTTTATCATAATTGATTAATTTGATGTTCCAATTTAAATTGTAATGAATTGTCTATTTTTCTCGATCATTGCCTGCTCGAAATGGTATTTTTTTGCATTTCTTTTCTATGAATTGCGTGTTCGATATATTAAATTTTATAATTACTATTAATTTATTGAGAATTATTTTAAATATTTTTTTATAATAAGAATGGGAATATCTGTGAATCTGTATCAGTTCACAAGCAAATATAAATCCAATGAGTAACACAGGTTAAATACTAGTTCGTGACAGTTGAAATATTAATTTTAGTATTTCTCAAAGAGATACCAATTTTACCATGAAAATATTTTCAAGCCAGCCAATTAATGGAGTTATTAAATACAAAGTTCACGTTTTTGTATTTACGCTTGTTATGCAAGATTGTACTTATTTTATGGACAAAATTTAAATGCAGTTCTGTGAGTGCTTTTAGTATTATTCCCCAATGAAATTGGAGTTTTCACTTCAATAATCTGTATTAATCTTTAATGCATGTAAATTACTGAGATAAAATTTTAATTTTAATTAGAAAACAATACTAAAAGCACTCAAGAAACGTATTAAGTTTTGTTTTATTTATACTTTAAATTAATGATAATTATTATTCATTTATGTATTATTATATTAACCTTACCTAATGGTTTTATTTTAAAATAAAATAGAGCTCGCTTATTTAATAAGAAATATTAAAAAAATACATAAAAACACTTTGTTAATATTCTGAAACAGTAATATTACACTCTCCTTATAATATATTTATACTAACTTCTTATATTTATAATATATAAAGTATGTAACACTTTTGTTTGGTAAATAAAAAAATGAAAATTATTATCCAATAATTTAAAATGATTTATATTTATTTGATAAAACTTTACCTAGTAAATATTTATGAAAACTTCCTATATAAAATTAGAATAATTATCTTGAACAAGAGTGTTTTAGTTGTTATTCTTCTGCAACAGCGTTTTTAACTATCATTTTTTTACAAGAACATTTTTAAAATTTTTAAACCTTTTATCTCTTTTAATCCATCATTTTTAATATCTTTAGCTCTAAATTGAATTTCACTATTTTTGTAAAATAAATTGTCAATAATTAAAAATTAACATTGTATTATAATAATTTTTATTATAAATTTAAATAAATTTTATATATTTAAAATATTTATTTATTATGAATTTTAATTATAATACAATTTTATATTCAGAAGTATTCATTTATTATAAAATTTTATATAAAATAAATATTTATTTTATACATACACACTGCACATGTTAAAATACTAGTTTAAATTAAAAAAAAAAAAAAAAATCTGTAAGGGCTTCCATTCCAGTAATAGTGGCACAGTTACTTCCATTAACTTCACGAGAGTTTGGAATCTAGCCAGGCCTAGGGCCCCCAACCACTAGGAAATTAAAAGTCAGTTGGGTTCGAACCAGAAACGTCTAATCAGGATAGGCATAGTGGGTGTATAGTATTTGTTTCGCACCCACTGGTGATTTTGAAAAATATTAATGATTATTGGCATACACTTTTTTAAAATATTTTGCTATTAGATAAAGTTTATGTTAATTTTATCAATAAAAACAATCTAACTTGTTTAATTAAATCAACATAAAAAATTATTTAATAATATAACCACAAAAATTTATCTACTAAGTGAAGTCGATTACATGAATTACAATATCATTTGGCTTAATTAAAAGGTAAATCTCAGATATATTATTTAATATTTATCATGAGATCTCTTTTAATACTTTTTTTAATGTCTTTTTTTGTTTCTTTTCCTTTTCCCGAGATTAAAAACTATGTAATTTATTCTTTTTACTGATGTTTTTAATGACTCTTTTATATGTGTCCAAATCACTTAAACTTAATAATACCAAAAATATATTCTAAAAAAATACCACTAACCTTTGTATCTCATTAAATCGATCAATGTTTCCCAACTGTACCAAGAAATATTCAAGAGCACGCCGAAAAATTAGTAGCATGCAGCATGCAAAACACAGTATAGAAGAAAAATTCAAAGCAACATTAGATTAAAATATACTCCCACATTGGTACCCAAAGAGAATCTTGGTGGAGCATAATCATGAACAAGTTTACATTCACCATTAATATTTTCCCACATTCTCATTAAAATTAGATATTTGAGTTGAGCCCCTGGCCTTCCCTCGTGGCCTATAAATACTCACCGAAACATACACATTTCGCAAGCACCACTTCAAAGATCTCAGTTCTCCCAATCCACACATTCAAATATTTTTAGCTCAACGCCTCGCATTCTCTAAATATAATGGCCAATTCGAAGCTTGGGTTCGTGGTCAGTTCTATTCTTCTTTACATAATGATTTTTCATGTAACCTTTTCAGCTCTAGGAAGGCCCCTCAAGGAGCGTCGCAACCCACGAAAACAGTATCGTAGAAATGGCTAAAGTGGCAGAATATTCTGCCACGTGGCGCCGTCACACCTTAGAATTCGAAGCTTCGACGGCATCTGAGACCAAGGATCCACAATATGACGGCGTTAGAAACTGGACCGTCAACGGTTTCCAACCAACGGAACCAGGGCACAGTCCCGTGCCGGCCATTCCACCCCACACGCCAACGTAGTTCCAAACCCATAGACGTACATTATTCTCATATGCATAGTCAATAATTAGTACTATGTATTCTATACTTAAAAAATGTTACTCATATATCTAAATCCTAACACCTTTCTATATACTCATCGCTTTTGAGGGAGAAAAAAGAGTGGGAAGAGGGTGAGAAGTGAGGTTGCTTTGAAAATTAATTTCCAGCAGTGATCAGCGTATAAGAAAGGTATACAAATCTAGGTGAACAATAATAAGGTTGTTTATATTTCTAGTTGAGGGATTAGTTATGTGTATCGTTATCCCTTGCATATAGAAACGTACATAGTTTATACTATATTTGTGTGTACCGTTTTAGCCTGTAGCTAGCCTTAAATATGTGCATCTGTGTTATTGTAGAATCGTATCTCTATTGCTAGCTGGATCTCATCACTTCCCCCCTTCCATCATACCTGTTGCCGTGTAAATATATATGATTATAAATAACAATGATAATGGTGATTTGGTGTATATTTAAATCTTATTCTTTAGATATCATTACGTTTTTTTGTGTGGCACGGTACAAAAAAGACAAAAGAAACTAATTGCATATATTTTTGTTCGCTAAATAACTAGAAATAAAATTATATATATATATATATTCACAATTTTTTGGTTCGAGTGTACAAAATATTTAATAATATTTCATAATATTCTTTTTTTTTACGCTATGTTGTTAATTAATTAATAAGGAATGGCTTAATGTTATATTTCCTGTTCATGCAATAATGCAATTATGGTCTAAGTTATATCTCAAAAAATACATAAAGTAAAAATAAATAATAGTAAAAGTGTACAAGAAACCACTAAAGGAAAATAACAGAAAAATTGTAAAAGAAAAAAAAAGAGTGAGGCAAAGTAGCAAACAGAGAGCAAAAACAAGTGTAAAAAGGAATTCCGTCATATGCACTATACATAAGATTGGAATGAATCAAGTTTCAGCGAGTTAGGCCCAGCTAATTGGTCTATTACTTGGCTTGATTTAAAAAAAAAAAAATGAGCTCATTTTTTGGACCCGAGCTAAGCCCACCTTAACCTCGCGAACTATTCGAGTTTAATAAACTGATATCTAGTCTTGCTGGGATGGAAAGAACATTTACATCATTTATATTTAAGTAAAAAATAATAATAATAAATCTTTATTCATCCTTCTATTAGGGTAATTAAGAAAACTTAAATCATATATTGTCTTAATTACGATAATTAGGAAAGTTACACAATCCTTTTCTAATTATAACTAGAAAAGTATAAATCATTATCTTCGTTATAGTAACTAGGAAAGCTATTTAATGATTACAACAAATCACTGTCAGTATGGTTAGTAATAAAGATACAATCAAATTAATAAACAATCAGAATTTTCCTCATTATCCCCCTCGAGTCGAGGTTGTGTATGAAGATTTTGAATGTCCAACTTGCCAAGAAAATGAAAAGGATCACGTCTCAATGACTTAGTAAAAATGACTATGAGTTGTATGTGAGTAGAAACATAAGAATAGTGGAAATTTCTTTGAATGATTTCATTCTGAATAAGATGATAATCCACTTTAATGTGTATTTAGTATGTTCATGAAAATAGGGTTCTTCGCAATGTGAAGAGGAACATGACTAACACAGTAAAATTGCATCGGTTTAGCGTCCGCCATGTAGATGCTAAATGTAGCGTTAGATTTTTATTTTATTTTTTTGTTTAGCTTCCAATTTAGCGTTCATTTTTTGGCTGATGCTAATTAAGTAGTGTTGGATAAAAACATTGACGCAACTTCTTAGTTTTGAGCTTTGAAGCGTCGGATCTTTGACAGATGCAAACTAACGCTAACATCAATTTAGCGTCTGTTTCACGTTTTAGCGTCAGCCAAACGCTAAAAATTTTAATTCCTTCAATTTTTAAATGGAATTATTAATACCCCAAAAAAACACAAAAATCAATTTTCTATAACCTAATTGAGACCTAAATACCTGATAAAAGAGCAAAAGTTTAAGCTCTCGCAATACAGTTCAGCATTTTTCTTTTAACTTCCTCCGCCTGTGCCCTCAAGGACACCTTGCCCTACCCTAAAAGAAAAAAGAAAGAATGAATAAGGACATTTGGTAGGAAATTATGATTAGATCACTTAATTTGATTATCATAATTAAATATACTTGCAGTTTGTTTAATTCTCATTCTCTATATATATGATTTCTTTTTTATATCTATCCATCGATCTATTGAATCAAAAGTGCACCTAAAATTTATTTTTATATTTTTTATCTGAAAATTTTGCTCATATTCAAAGTTGTATACAAAACTTTTTATACATAGCATAGAGAATAAATTACGTCGTCAGAATAGCTGTAAACAAAAGTAAAGATGATAATATAATAAAATATTTTAAAAGCATACAATATTAATCTCTTCTAGGTAGGGCTAAGCTATTTCGTAACAAAATCATGTTATTATAAATAGTTTTTAGTATTTTTTTTTGAATAATAATTAAAAATACGTATTTAATAATTCTTTGTAGTGGGAGATGGGATGAGATAGGTGACTTCTTGTTTCTTGATCCCGTGCAATGGGCTTCCACTTTCTTGTGGACTTGGAATGGGCTCTTTCTCAAGTTTATTTAGTGGGTATTTAGTTATGTGTCAACGACGTTCATCAACAAGGTAAAAAAACACCACCACAAATTGTATATATATATTTTATCTAAAATACTCCTATTCGGGAACTAATTTTTGGAATATAGATGTTCCGGAAATTAGTTTCCGGAATGTAATTTCGTTTCGGAAAAATTCCGGTGTTGTATTCTTTGAACCCCATCAACACAAAGAACCCCACTGCATACGAGTTGGCGCTCCTCTTCTTGATCATGATATCTTTCCTCGCAAGTTTGATTTCTCTCTTTTCATTCCGCTTTTCTCAATCTAGCTTCATGGAAAATAATTATTAGCGTTAGCTTATGATCCCCTGGTATTAATCAATATTTCCAAAAATCAACCACTGCGTGTGTGTGAGTCCACAAGCCGCATGTTGAACAATTTTCAATCTGGTCCCCCGAGAGAAGCTTTGAAGGGACTTGACCCAAAAGATGGTCTTCCAAGCTCTTAGTTATTAGGCATAAGCTCATATAGCAAAAGTCGTTGAATCCCTTTTTCATCATCTTCAGTGTAGTAGCCTACCGGTACTAACCTCACCAGATTGGGATGCTTGACCACACCCAACAAGTTCGCTTCCTTAATCCACTCCTTATGCCCCTGGTGGCCGTTACGATTCAATTGTCTGACAGCAACGAGAATTTGAGAAGGGGAATGATCGTGGAGATTGAGGAGGCCTCAGTAGGTGTGATGGAGACGGAGTGTAGAGAGAAAGAAGAGAAAAAGATGGGAAAATTGAGTATAGATAATAGGGTTTATATCATTTTATAGAAAAGGGTATTTTGGGTAATAAAAATATAAAAGGAGAAAGGGAGGTATGTGTAATAATTAAGAGATGTGTAAATAGCAATTGCCCATCAACAAATGGACGTTCATTGCTAGAAGATGGAAATAGATTCTTTGTATTTTTCTCTCGTGATGTGAAATTACAAACAGGTGTGCATAAAAAATGCACAAGCAAACCCACACCTAGTATCTGTTTGGATAAACATTTACAAAATTGATTTTGGTTAAAATTAAATTTGAAATGATGCGATTTATATTTGAATGTTTTTATTCTAAAAGCAAGTTAATAGTTAAAATCGGTATAAAATTTTTGATTTAATGCAAAAAAAGTTACCCAAAATTGCTTCAACTCAAAATCAATATTTTTTATGTAAAACCAAACATGTTAAAATTTTCCTAAAATCACGTTAACTGATATTTCAATGTTATTTTTTATAATTCAACGTGAAACCAAGCATGCACTTAGATACTATTCATTTTTCTAAAAATTTTAAAATGTATTTCAAAATTAAAATTAAAAATAAGAATTTTTAAATTAAATATTTTTAATAATTTTTAAATTTAAAAATTATTTTTTAAATTAAATTGTTTGGATAATATGTTTTTAGATGTTGAAAATTTTAATGTAAAAGAGAAATAAAAATTAAAAAATTCTTATAATTAATTAGCTCATTTCTTAAGTTTTCGTCATTGATAAGGATACTTTAAAAAAAAAAAATATTTTATTTGACTTAAATTCTCCCTTTTAAACAAAAGGTTCAAAATAAGTTAAATCAAACACTATTTATATTAATTGTACCTATTATCTAGTATCTAATTCTTCATATTTTTCTAGAAATAAAGAATGAAAAATTTACTTGTTTCCACGTTAACAATTACTATCTTCAATTAAAAATTATTGATGTTTAAGGTTAATGCACAATCTTAAGAAATATTTAATACTATCTATAATCTAGTATAATTAGTCTAAAATACCCTTATTCAATATTTATTAGAAGTAGTTGTGAAATAAGACATAATTATTAAATAGGGGTATGTGAGGAAAAAAGTAATTAATGAGACTTGAAATTTGTTAAACATCAATAATCTTGAAAAAAAAAAGAAGCTAAAACATCAATAGTTTTGGACTGAGGTAGTATTTGTTTTGTTGTTGTTGTTTTGATTATTATTATTATTATTATTATTGTTATTATTAATTAGTTTTAATACAATAAGTCCTTTAACTTTTTGAAAATTTGTAATTAGGTCCCTAAATTAAAAAAATAAATCCTTAATCTTCTACAATTTTTGTAATTGTGTCTCTAGAGTTAGTTTATGACAGATTGAAACCACAAAAAAAAAAAAAACAATTTGTGACAATTTTACTAACTTCAGGGACCCAATTACAAAATTGTAAAAGATTAAGAATTCAATTACGAAATTTTTTAGTTTAAGAACCTAATTAAAATATACAAACAGTTCAGGAACCTATTGATGTATTGAACCTAATTAGTATTTTAGCATGTGCAATGCACAAGATAATATTTATTTATCTTTATATGCAAAAGAAAGGTTTTGTGGGTTTCAAGGCATTAATTGGCGACATTAGGGTCTAAGCAACTTTAAATAGAATTTCTTAGGGTTTTCGTTAGGGTTTCGTAAATATTAAATTGTTTCCGTCAATAATTTCATATTAAATTGTTTCCAAAAATAAATTTATTGTTTGATTACGAAAATATATATAAAGATATAAATATTTGAAATAAATTTAAAATAAATATTTCAAATTATATATATATATATAAAGATTCAAATATCTTTATGTATATAAAGAAAGGTTTTGTAGGATTTCAAGGATATTAATTGGCAACATTAGGGTTTCAACAACTTTAAAAAGGATTCCTTAGGGGCCGTTTAGGGTGGTTTTTAGTTGTGAGTTTCAAAATTTTCAAAAACTGCAACTAGTTTTTAGTTTTTTCTCAAATTTTTGGTTTCAAAATAAACTCATTTTGAAAATTTTTTATTTGTTAAAATTAGTTTAAGGGTATATTTGTGTGATGGAGGAAAAGATAGCGGTAGTGGTGGTGGTGACGGCGACAGTAACAGTGGTGACGGCGTTGATGGTCATGGTAGTGATGATAGTGGTAGCAGCAGCGGCGGTGACAGTGTTAGTAGTGGTAGTGGGAAGAGTCATTGTCAAATGTAGTGATGTGTGTTTTTTTAAAAACTAAAAACTAGAATCACAAACCATTTTTCTTGGTTTTAAAAATGAATGTAAAAGTGTTTTAAAATTGAGTTAAAACCATTGCAGCTATATTTTAGCTAAATGCATTTTGTTTTGAAATTGAATTTGAAAACCAAAAACTCATAAACACCCCAAACGGGGGTTTTGTAAATATTAAATTGTTTCCGTCAATAATTTCATATTAAATTGTTTCTAAAAATAAATTTATGGATTGATTATGAAAACACATATAAGATATAAAGATTTGAAATAAATTTAAAATAAAGATTTAAAATATAATATAAAGATTCAAATCCTTATATATATTAAAAAGAAAGGTTTGTAGGGTTTTAGAGGTAATAATTAGCTACATTAGGATTTCTACAGCTTTAAATTAGATTTTTTAGGGTTTTCGTTAGAATTTTGTAAATATTAAATTGTTTTTCAGTAATTTCATATTAAATTGTTTCAAAAAATAAATTTATTGATTGATTACGAAAATATATATAAATATATACAGATTTGAAATAAATTTAAAATAAAGATTTCAAATATATATATAAAGATTCAAATATATATATATATTATAAGAAAATTAAAAAAAAAACTTGATTAAGGAAATATATATTAGTAGTTTTGATTAAAAAGACTTGCATAATAAATTTAATTTTGGTGTACTATTTATTAAATCAAATATTGATTTAAAATATTCTTAAAGAAGTAATAAATTAGCATTTTTAATTTATTAGAATTTTTTATATAAATATAGATAATTATAAATCATTCCATAACAAAGAAAAGAGATTTCTTGGTAGTTTTAATCTATTACAGTATATATTTGAAATTTTCTTAATATAATATTATAATAAATATTTCAAATAAATATATCTTAATAGTTTTGATTATGAAAATGAAGATTTCATATTAAATTATTTCTGAAAATAAATTTTAGTACAAATTTCATATTAATTTATTTATATATAAAGATTACATATAATATTTCAATTAAATAAAAAATAAGAATATTCTTGAACAAATAATAAATTAATATTTAATTTATTAGTATTTTAATCTATTATATATATAAATAATTATAAATTATTCAATAGAAAAGAAATTAGAGATGTTTTAGTTATCATAATGTAAAAAGGGATGTTTTTATTATAGGTCATAAAAACCAATTTGAATTTTGGAGTATAATCTTTATATATATATATATAAAGAAAGGATTTTGTAGCAATTTTTTCTACCTAAACTGGAGGTGTATAAGCCATTTGAAATTTTTGCATTTAATATAGTTAAATTAGTCTTTCAATTTTTGTATTAAAATAAATTATAAAAAATTATTTTTAGTGGACGGGGTTTAAAAATTAAAGTTAAAAAATGAACTAAAAGGTTACAATTATAATTATTATTTTTTGTAAAGCCTAATGTACCGTTTCAGGTCTAAGTAATTCTTTGATTTAGTTGTGTAAAACTGAATAAATGCTTGAATAATCGTTGTACCTTTATTATCTCTTATATATTTTTCCACTGAGGTCTAAGGTTGATATAGTTGTACCTTTATTTTTTCATTCTTTGTCTTTTCATTTACTTACCTCGGTTTGATAAAAGAGAATTTTACTTAATATGTTTTAATTAACTTGCAGCAATGACACTTTTTGTACAGATAATAGAAAAAAGTTCTTACAACATTGATGCATCATTTAATGAATTTGGCAAGGGATAGAAATGAGGATTAAAAATTAACATTAGGTATATCATCTACTTCGTTTTTTTTAATTATTTCTTTTGTTCTTTTTATGGATATCACATTTGTGCATTTCTTTTCTTTTCTTTTTTCATTTTAATGTTATGTTATTTTATGTTTTGATTATTATTGTTCAAGTTTTTCATATATGTTCTTATATTTTTTCCGTTCACTATATATTATAAATAATTATTATTAGTCTTTCTCATTTTGAGCAACAAAAAATTAATAATATTACTTTTACTTTATATCTTTAACTTCATTTTTTTTGGGTTTAACAAGACATAAAGGAGCATATTATTGTTGCAACTTTACTTCTTATTCTTTAATTTTCTTCTGTTATATTTTTTTACATAACAATTTAATGAATTTTATATAGTTAAATTATCTAGATAATTTTTTTTATTTTTCTATTTAATTCAATTAATATGTTTATGCATGTTATTTATATAGTTTATTATTATATACTTTAATGTTTATTATGTACCAAAAAAATATACTTTAATGTTTGTCAATTGGTCCAAATGAATTATGATATAAAAAATAATTAATTATTTTCATAAAATAAATTAGTTTATAGACTAATCTCTCTATCTCTTTAAGGTTTACTTTTAATAAATAATTAAATTGATTACATTAATAATAATTACACAATTTTAATAATTATAAGTTCATAATAATAATCATAAATAGACTCCTTTCAAATTCGTAAGAGTCAATTTTAACGTTATAATTTTTTATTCTTATAAATTCAAACCTTAATAATAATAATAAAAACAACAACAAAAATAATAGTGATATTAATAATAGTAGTAGGTTCACTTAATTGTATTTCATAATTTTTTCTCCATGTATATATAACATTTTGAAAATGCTAGTTAAATTGAAGCAAAAGCCTTATATGTATAATTTAATATACAAATAAGAAAATGATAATAATAATTAAATATAATAATATAGTTTTTTTCATAATAGTCAATTTATGATTTTTTTCTTATAAATTCATACCTTAAAGAATAATAAATACCTATTATATATCATAAATATAAAATAGTTGTAGAATATGCAATGTTAGTGTAATTATTATTGTTAATAACATTGTCTTTTTGAATTCATTTAGAATTAAAAAAAAAACAGTAACATATGCAAAGTACTTTGTAATAATATTTAAAAAATTAGTAACACACATAAATAATTTTTTATGATAGTTAAATTATAAGATACAAAGTCTAAATATATAATAATTCTTATATAAATAACTTTAAAAAGTAGCAAGTAATGAAATTAAAATTAAATAACAAATAACATTAATAACAACAACAATAATAGACAAATTTCATTGTACTTATCGGGACTGTTCAATTTATGTTGCGTTTAAGTTAACCAACTAAAAACTTTAACAATGTCAAATAATTAATATCTTCTAAATAATTAAAAATATCATTTTAAAATAATTAACAATTATAATAATAATAAAATAATTCTTATAGATAAATAAATTTAAAAAGAGGCAAGTAATGAAATTAAAATTAAATAACAACAATAACAATAATAATAGACAAATCTCATCGCAGTAATCAAGAATGTTCAATTTATGTTGCGTTGAAGGTTAACTAACTCAAAACTTTAACAATATTTCATAATTAAAATTAATATCTTCTAAATAATTAAAAATACCATTTTAAAATAATTAATAACTGTATATATTTAATAAAAAAATACTATTTCAACAAAATTAAAATAAAATTTATTTATTCACAATAAATATATTTAAAATTATTATTAAACACACAAAAATCAAATACGTGTTAACATAATATCTACAATAACAAAATAAACACTCAAATTTAAATACTTATATATTCGTATTTATTATGCTTACATTCATTTTTAATTTATGCATTTTATGTAGGTATTGCAACACTATCATTACTTGAAGAAAAAAACAAATCATAATAAATTTCAATAGGTTTAATATGTTTGAATACAACATCTACTCAATTAAAAATATAATTAGTCATCTTTCTCAATTTTATTGAAATTATATTTAATTTACTATTAAATATTTTAAAAATTAATATTTAATTTATGTACATATACTTTTAAAATAATAATAAATAAATACAAAAAATATATAATTTAAACAATCCCGTGCAATGCACAAGTTTTAAAATCTAGTTTATAATAAATAAACACTTTTGAATATATAAATTAATAATAATTAAATTCATAATAAACAAATATTTTCATAAATAAATTATTCTAGATTTCTGATAAATAATTTATATTGTGATAGAAAATTATTTAACTATTGATAAATTTTTTTAAAAAAATATTGAAATTTAATTTAGAACTAAAAATAAGAAAAATAGATTAAAAAGATAAAAAGTTAAGAAAAATTCTAAAAAAGGTCTTGTAGAAAAAATCAACTAAAAATGTTTTCGTTAAAGAATAATTCTTAAAAATAGTCTTATTCAAGATAATTATTCTAGAAGATTTTTACATAGATTAGTAATGTTATATTTTTATAACATTTTATCAATTATTAATATTTTATAAAACAATTAAATAAAAACATTTCACATATTAAAAACATAAAAAGAATCTAATACTACTTTTTAATTCATAAATAGAAAGATTAATAAAAAAATTGTGAAGAGAATTCAGAATCATTTTTCTACAAATGATATAGCAACAAATTAGTGAAGAATGAAAGAAAATTTCCTAGTACGCTGAGGCTGATGATAAGTGATAACATTGGATCCGAATCATCTGATTCCAAGGCAATCTTGCCGTTAATTTTCACTGTCATGAACTTCCCAGCATCACTGACCACCGTAAAATAATAATAAAAAATAAAAAAATATAATATATATATATATATATATATAAAAGCAATGCGAGGTAAGAGTTAAACTGCCAAGTGCCAGCCCACACACACGAACGAATAAGTGAAAAAATAAAAAAGAGAGATAAAAAATGAAGTGAATTGTGGTGAGGCAACGAAAGCAGAGGTGGCGGCGGATCCTGGAGAGAAGAGGGAAGCGAAGTTAGCGAAGCATACTAGTGTTATGCATATCCCTCGTTAACAGATCCAACGGCTGAGATCGAATCCCACCACCTAATCCAACGGTAGAAACGGCAACCGCGTTCACGAAGCCAACCCAAGAATCCGTCATCCTCTTCATAAATCATAAATCACCCTCTTAGACCCTCGCCGCGACCTCTCTCAAAATCCAGATTCAACCCTTCTCTCTCTCACCTCACACCACACGCGTAACGAACTTGCCTGTTGCCTCGTTTCTATTTTTATTTTTTTTTCGTATTTTCGGTATTCGAATCGGGAAAGAAGATAACAAGCGAGGCGCTCGCCGTAACGGTAATTTATTCCAAAAGAAGATGCAATCGTCTAACGGCTCCGATTCGCAAGCGACGGAGCAGAATCAGGCAGCGCCGGCGGCGCAGGCAGTGGCGGTGCCGCCGCAGTGGATGCCGATGCAGTACCCGGCGGCGGCGATGGTAATGCAGCACCACATGATACCGCCTCAACACTACGCGCCGCCGCCGCCGCAGCCCTACATGGCTTACCACCAATACCAGCAGCAGGTGGCGCACGTGCCGCCGCACGGGCACCACCAGGGATCCAGCGCCGAGAACAAGACCATATGGGTCGGCGATTTGCATCATTGGATGGACGAAAATTATCTCCACCGCTGTTTCGCTTCCACCGGCGAGGTCCTTTTCAATTCTCTTATTATCTCTTTCTATTTATGTTTTCTCGTAGAACACACGTTAACGCACACTGCGTACGTACTAGTAGTGTTTTTTTTTTTTCACTGATTGTTTGTAGTTGATTTTCTTAACGTAACAAAATGTTCCGTTTCGTTTTATTTTTTTGTTACTTTATGTGTAGCTTTATTTAGAAAGGTTGAGGTCTAATCAATATTATTGTGAGCTAAGGAGTTTGACATCGGTTTTTGATATATAATTAGATTCGCGTTTTGTGTTATAATGTGCTATATGCATGGTTCGTTTTGGTTGTATGTCAACCTTGGCAATGTCAGAAAAATGGATAGTGCTTTTTTTTTTTTCCTTTGATAATTGAGTAATTAAAAGGTGATATTCTTTTGGTTTTTTCAAACTGTGGTAACTGAAGTTCAGAAAATAAAATTTTCAAGAACTGCCGAATAAAAGCATGTTTAGAACGGCTGAAATTTCAGCTGTTTTTTTGAAGGAAGAAAGTTGTTGTGAAATAATAATTGGTTGTGTTTTACTTGAATTGTGTTTGAAATGTTAATACCATGGTTCTAAATTGTGGTTGCGGACTGCAATTTAGAACCATGGTTAATGCATAAGGATTAGGATGAAATGTTGTGTTAGAAAAGAAATTTTGGTTAGTAATGAGCAGTATAAGTAGTTTGCATTAGTGTTAACTTTGTAACCAAAATGCAAGAGAAATGTGTTTCGTTCATCTGACGTTATGCTGGAATGAAGCAAAGATAAAATCCTTTCATTCTTGTTTTCTTCATCTTTTACCTATTCAATTAGCTCGTCTGTAATTTCATTTCTGACTTTTCAAGCTATGCATCAATTTAGGTGGTACCATTTGATTCAATTTAATTTAATTAGAATAGATGGGACCCTGAGGGATTAAATGTCTATATGCACAAATCTTAACTCTTTGGTGTGATAAAATTTTGATTTTGTATCATTTGAAGTATGAGCTGTTTAGGATTTGAGATAAAGGTGGAGGTTTTTGCCCTTGTGACTTTGGCTTAAGCGATGATGGTTTTAGGTACAGTTGTTGCAGGTTAGCTAGTTTTAACTAAAAAAGGTTATTTAAGTGTTATTCCTCTGCTAGTGAATTTTGATGAAAAGATAATCTGATTTGTGAAAGCTTAGTTTGTTATGATGGAAAATGGTTCCTGAGCTTTTCATATTATTTACTATCTACATTTTTGCAGATTTCCTCCATTAAGGTTATTCGCAATAAGCAGACTGGTCTATCAGAGGGTTATGGATTTGTGGAATTCTATTCTCATGGCACAGCAGAGAAAGTTTTGCAGAATTATGCTGGGATATTGATGCCTAACACAGAGCAACCTTTCCGCCTGAACTGGGCAACATTTAGCACCGGAGACAAGCGTTCAGATAATGTTCCCGATCTTTCTATTTTGTAGGAGATTTAGCTGCAGATGTTACAGATAGCATGTTGCATGAAACTTTTTCTAATAGATACCCTTCTGTTAAAGCTGCAAAAGTTGTTTTTGATGCCAATACTGGCCGTTCAAAGGGTTATGGTTTCGTCAGGTTTGGAGATGATAATGAGAGGTCTCAGGCTATGACTGAAATGAATGGTGTTTACTGTTCTAGCAGGCCTATGCGTATTGGTGCTGCAACTCCTAGGAAAACGACTGGCTATCAACAAGGTACGCCAAATCATATGACTTGCTTTTGATATCTATAATTATGTGCATTTTTGGTTTAGAGTTAAAACCATGGTAGATTATGGTGAGTTGAGTCAAACATGATTTGACTTAAAATTAGGATGTTTGATTACCCAACTAA